>PVKN010004823.1:0-32443 GCA_004027915.1 Capromys pilorides
GATGGGGCGGGGTCTGGAGAATTGGGCGGGCCTAGGGTGGGGTGGGGCGGGCAGTGGGGTAGTTGGGAAGGGGCGGGGCAGGAATGACCAGGATCTTGCACCCTGGCACCTGTAGACGTTGTTGTGGAAAGAATTGTAGCTTCCGAGAGCGATCAGGGACCCCAGGCCTAGCCCATAGGAGAAGAAGATCTGGGTAGCCGCATCCAGCCACACCTGTGGGCAGGAGGATGGAAAATGGTCCCGCTAACAACTGCAGTCCTTTTCCAGGTGCCCAGCAACCTTGCCAGAGAGACACAGCCCCATCTGAGGCTGGTGAGTAGGACTGAGATCCAGGCTGTCCTCCAGCGAGGTGGAACAGGGTGCTCACCTCAGAGTCAGACAGCTTGCGGAAGTTGGGTGTAATGTAGAAGAGAATGCCTTCCTTGGCCCCCGGCAGCGTCACTCCGCGGAAGAACAGGATGATAAGCATGATGTAGGGATAGGTGGCAGAGAAGTACACCACCTGGAAGGAGTGGGCCAGAGTCACCAGCAAGCCTGTCCCACCTCGGCCTGCCAGGCCTTCTTCCTCCAGGAAGCCTTCCTGGATGCCCAGTCTAATGTCCCTCCTTGACGTCTGACCAATAAGCACAGTACCTGCTTTTTCCCATTCCTCTCTCTTCCTCTCAGTTTTTGACTTCTAAATTACTCAAGTCACATATAGAATGACTGGGAAATTTAGAAATTATATGTGAACATACATGTTCCCTTTAGCAGGCCCTAGAGTAGAAGTTACGTGAGGGACCGAGGCTGTGTGATTCACGTCTGGGTCTTCCTAATTGCTAGGGCTATCTCCTAAGTGGCCAGCCCTCATCTGAGTGTCCAGGTGCTGACATTTCAGCACTGCTCCTGAGAGGCTTTCCTGGGCACATCTGGCCACATTCTCTTAACGAAGCTGCTTTCCCATTGAAAGTGCTTAAAGTTTTAAAACCCACAGCACATGCAGTTTTGCCCCTTGAGCATTGTGCCACACACAATTCATTTTTAGCCATACGAAATGGTCCCTCAGGGTCCCACTGTCCTCTTTCAAGTCCATCTTACTGTTATCCATTTAGGCTATTTCTAATTTTATGTGAATGTAAATACTATAGTGAACATCCCTATATAAATCTTTACCTACAAAATTACTATCCCTCTCCTGGAACCTCTTTCCAGCAGTGAATTACTGAGTCAGAGAATCAGCTTCTCTGGCCTATGTTGCCTAATTGACTTTTAGAACTGGGCTATATCCAGCAGCAGAGTGGCTTTCCTGCAGTGCTGGCAGAAGTACAGTATGAAGAGAACTATTTTTGTCAAATTGATAATCAAAAGATGGATATTGGGTGAAATTTCCTTTCACTGCTCACTGTATGAGGGGCAATTTCCAAGTGTAGTGGACTTCGTGTCTCTGGCTTGGCTGTAACCCTCCATCTCGAGTTATGCTCTAAGTTGATGCCCATCTTGGACTTGGCTGTAGGTTTATGTGGGATTAGGAAAGGCACCTGCCATCCACTGGAGATGCCACTGCCTTGGAATTAGGGAAGGGCCTTCAACATCATTTGTATGACCCACAGGCTGTGTGACTTGTGGTTTGTTCTGTGTCCTTTTTGGTTCCATTTTCTCTCCCAGGCAGCCATCACCCTTGCTGCTCAGGAAGGTGTCCTTTCCAGGGACAGAGGCAGCCAGCCTTTGTCCCTCAGCTTCTGGGGTGGAGTGTGGGACCGGCCCACCTGTGTGACCTCCAATGTGACCAGCCATCCTCTGTGTCTCTGGGTTGGGCACTGTACAGGGAACCTTTCTGTTTCTTACTTCACAGAAAAGGAAACATAGGAACAGAGAGGTGCAAGGACCTTCTTAATCGAGGTAGGATGGCGCTCTTGGGAGAGGAGGCCCTTGTCCCTCCCTGGACCCCTGCTACCTCCCCCACTCTGCACACAACTCTACCTTCCCAGTCCAGCCCACGCCCTTCCAGATGCAGAAGTACACCAGGATCCATGCAATGGCCAGGGTAATGGCCAGCGGCCAGCGGATCTGACCCGGCTTGTCCAGCCCGTCTGTCATTTGGTGCATGTTGCGCCTGGTGGGACAGAGCAGCCATGAGTCACAGGGATCAGGGAGAGATGAAACATGCAGTGCTCCCAGGTGTGGCCACGAGCCATAACCTCCCTGGTGTGTGGGGGGATGGTAAGGTCCCACATAGTGTCACCAGGAAATGTCCAAAGGTCAGAGAGAGCAGGACCTGCTGCTCAGCCTTGTCATTGTTAACCTGGATGCCACACAGGCTTCTAGGGGACCCACTGTCAACTGTGCTGCTTCTAGGGGACCCATTGTCGACTGTGCTCTGCAGTAACAGAACGGAGCACAGACCCCCTGCCTTGTGAGCCAGCCTCGGCCTTACCCCTCTGCTCCCCGCCTCCCTCCCAGTTCTAAGCAACTACCCCTCCTACCAAGATGCCGAGAAACCTGTATATGCTTCTTCCTGGTGAAGTCCCCTGCTCACATGGCTACATAGTAGGTGCTCAGGAAATGGATATGGAACAAATGGCTGAATGAGTTAGAGCTCAAGTGTGTCTAGAAGAGCTACCCATGAGAGGTGTCAGAGGGCAGAGCCAGCCATAGCTGGAGTGGATTTTAATCTGCACAGAAGGACGTGGCCCACACAGAGCCTAGATACCACTCCTTCTGGCTCCTCCTATCCTTGAGCTCTGGGACTTTCCAAGCTACTGCCTTTGTCGCCCACGGCTTTGGGCCCTGGGACCCCATTTTGTCACAGGTTGGGTGTTCCCAGCCCTCCTCTTCTGATGATGGAGCCTACAGATGTGGCCCTCCCTGTGGGTCCTGGGGTCTCCAACACAATGCAGCAGGGCCTTGGTCCACAACCTGGCATGTCTCCTGCACATCCTACATCATCTCTGGGTGGCTTTGAATACTGAGCACAACATCAGTGCATTGCCCAGAGAATAATGACAAAGACAGGTACAATTCTTCCCAAATATTTTCAGTGGCATCTGGCCACTGTAGCTCTATCGTGGCCCCTAGGTACCCAGCTAGCTCTGAGCAGGAAGAGGCTCTGCCCTGCTGCACACCCCTACCCCTGTCCCCAATCCCCATTGTCCTCCCAGGCACCGTGCCACCTGCACTCACTCCCAAAACTCCACCACGGCACTGGTCATGTTGGTGGTGTTGACGATGCTGTAGTTGGAGAAGCAGTGTTCTGTGTTCCAGGGGTTGTCGCACTGTTTCCATGGCAGTGTCTGCAAGGACACAGTCACATGGACACTGCCCAGGAGCGCTCAGGCCAGAAAACAGGGTCTGAGCTGGTTTTGTCCCCAGCTCACAGTCCCTTGGGCAAACTTGAATCCTTCCTTCTCCTCCCCAGCAGCTCTTAGGATCAGAGAGGGGCAGCAACCTGTTTGAGGTCACACAGTTACTAAGTGTCAAGGCTGAAACATAAGCCTTGAGAGGCTCAAGGAGAACAGTTTCCAAACTGCACTGTTAGGACTCTGGATCCTGGGCTGTCTCCCATCTCTGTAACTCTGCACAGGAATATGACAGTGACAGGGTGCCTCTCCTGAGCCAGGTGGGACCTGACACCTCACATGCATTCGCTGCCAAGCTTCTGAGCCTCATGGGGGTGGGATTCACTTCTGTTTCATTAGTCTGTCTGTCTGTCTGTCCATCTCTCTCTCTCTCTCTCTCTCTCTCTCTCTCTCTCTCTTTCTCTCCTCATACTGGGGATTGAATGCAGAGCCTCACTTATGCTAGGTAAATGGTCTACCACTGAGCTACATCTTTTGCCCTTTAAATTTTTATTTAAAATGTAAATTTACTTAAAACTTAATGTAAGGGGGTTACACTAAGTTACACAGGGTGGCCTGAAAACTGCAATCCTCCTCCCTCAGTGTTCCACATAGCTGGGATTATAGGCATGAGCCACTGCATCCAAATTCACATTTTGTTTCCCAACTTTTTGGGGGGTGGTAAAGATGTATCACATAAAATTTATCTTGTTGATGGCTTTTAAGTACACTTATCACAGGTAACCATCAACCTCATCTACCTGCAGCGAAATCAAAACACCATTCCCACCCAACACTAATTCTTGACAACCCCTCTCTTGGCCCCTGTGAGTCGCTTCCTGCTTTCTGGGTCACATGAGTGGAGTCCTACAGCATGCATTCTGGGCCAGCCCCGCTAGCAGATGGTTCCGGGGGGGGGGCAGCAGGGCTGGCAGGGGCCCGCAGGCTGGCTCACCGTGGCGAAGGAGTTGTACAGGTAGTAGATGGCCCAAGAGATGATAACAATGTAGTAGATGTTCAGCCAGAAGGACAGCACCGCTGCAGCGAGGCCCACACCTGGGACAGAGCACAGCGTCACTAGCCCGCGTGGTCTGTGAGTGCAGCCACTGCCCAGCCAGCACCTCTTCAACACAGGCATTGCTGGGGACACTGAGCCTGTAAGAGGTAGGCACCAGCCAGAGGCCACATGCACTCAGAGTGTCAGTGAGCCAGTTCCAGCTGGTGGCAGTGACCATGACCCCCAGGAGGGCCCATTGGCACTAACCACAGGGGCAGAGGAACTCCCTCAGGGAAGTGAGCTCATGGATGGGCAGGATCCAGATCCAGTTCCCCTCTGCCCACAACAGTTGCCCCTCTGCTCAGATTCTAGAGGGGTGCTGGCTTCACATAGGCACAGAGAAGCACTCCATGACCATGGCCCGGCCCCCCCATAATCAGATCCTGGCCCTACACACTTACCTTTGAACATGGGGGCCAGTTTCCACACACCAAGGCCCCCAATGGACGTGTACTGGCCCAGGGAGCACTCCAGCAGGAAAAGCGGGACCCCCGCAAAGATGAGTGTCAAGAAGTAGGGGATCAAGAAGGCCCCTGCAGGGGGTAGGACATAGGCTGTGGCCCCACAGTTTGGGAGAGCCCCTCTCATGGTGGGGCACCACAATTCTAAGTTCTCCCCAGGATCTTCTGCTCTGTTTCCAAAGCATGCTCAAAGCCACACTGCAGCCCCAGGGTGTCACTCTACTCTAAATACATGCTCTTCACTTTGCAAAGTAAGAAAATGAATGCTTGGCATCAGTTGGAAAGGACAATTGTGCTTTGGGGTTTGCCACAGCTGAAATCTTCCATGTCCTTACAGCTCGCTGTGTTGATGGCTAGGCGGCCAGGTGATGCGCTTTGGGAAGTGATTAGATTGTGGGGCTACTGGTCTCCTATGCTGGTGGAAGGAAGTGGACCAGAGGGTACAGGCTGGGGGCTTGGATCTTGTTCCCCCTCCACTGCCTGCTTGTCTCCACTTCCTGCCTGCCTGCAGCTCCCCCTCTTCCACCATGATGTTCACCACCAGCCTACATGTGATGCCAGCTGATGGAGGACCAAAGTGGCAAGCCACAAATTGCAGTTCTTCCTTTGGTCATTGTTCCCAGGTATTTTGCCACAGTGACAGAGAGCTGACTAACACAAGACTCTTGATAAAGGGGCAAGAAGCAAGAAATGAGGCCCAACACCCACTCCCTTGGGATCTCGATGGGACTTTCCCCATAAGGCTGCCCTAGAAAATGTCTCAGAGACCCAGCTGAGAGGTTATCAGGCTACCACCTACCACCACCGTTCTTCCCGCAGAGGTAGGGGAACCGCCAGACATTGCCCAGGCCAATGGCATAGCCCACACAGGACATGAGGAAGTCGAAGCGACCCTTCCATGTGTCTCGATCAGGAAGGTCTCCTGCCTTCTTCTGCACCTTGACCACTAGGGTTTTGGGCTTGTCGTTGGCCAAGGGGGCCTCACTGACTTCGGTGGAGATCTGCCCATCAGCCACTTTGCTGCTGTTGGTCGCCATGTCTCGTTTGGATGTGGGCACCCTGGTGGATGGTCGTACGATCTCAGCCCCCGTCCACGTGGACAGCAGTTTTGCGGCTGAAGGGCACATGAGAGGACAGAGGCAATGTACCCACCATGAGCACCTGGATTCTATAGTTACCTAGCTCCAAAATGACAGTGACAAAGTCATCTCCCACCAGCAGGTGTCCTCAGCCCTTTATTCCCCCAGCCCCATTCATGGAGAAAAGAGGGGATGATACAAAGGCATAGGGAATGGGAGGGTCTGCTGCACGCTCTCCAGCCAGCTCCAACTCTGGCCATTTGTGCAACCTCTCTAGGGACCTCAGGTCACCTCACTTCCTGAGAGAAATACAGTGTGTTTGATGGTAAGATCCTTATCGCTGCTTCCTAGGAGACAACGAATTTGTCCTTCCTAAGGCCATAATAGTTGGGGTCAAGGCACGCCCAGCAGGGTTGTGTGACTTTGATTAGATGTCTTGACCTCTCTGCCTCACTAGTCTTAGCTTTTAAGATGAGGGTAATAGCACATTTCTTACTGGGTTATTGGAAAGTCTTGAGTCTATATATTTAAAAACTTACAAAAGAAGGTTTTTACACTTGGTGCCCAGTCCTGATTCTTCTTTAGAAAAGATCATTGGCTTGAACAACCTCTTAGTCACTCCAAGAGGAACCTGTCCTCTGCATTCATCTTATCTCTTTAGCTCCAGAGGCAGCACAAGCAGTGGACAGGTTGTGAAAATGGCCTCAGAGCAATCCTGAGTTCAAATCTCCTGTCTGATCTTTGTCAGCGGAGTACTAGTACTAATATTCTTCTGCAGTACTACTCTTGATGACTCTGAGCCTTAGTTTCTCCACCTATAAGATGGAACAATCCTCTCTAGCTTGTCACACTGTAGCAAACTTCAGCTGTGCCGGTTATCCAGCTTGGAGTGGGAAGTCATTGAACTGGCCATCATTACCTGATTGTTTGCCACAGGTCAGTTCCAGCGAGGTCCCCGCGATCCCTGGGCTGAGCTGCCAAGCACAGAAGGGAAGAAAGTGGATAAGAGAGTAAGAGGGCTGGTGGCAGTGGGCTGTGCTGTGTCCACAGAGGGTCCCCAGGCATGGAAACTACAGCCAGTCCATCCAGCATGGTGCTGGCCTGAGGTGCAGGATATCGAGGAGGCCACTGTGCCGGCTGACCCTACTTCCTGGGGACAGCTACAGTGGACATGGGGATTTAAGGATGACATTCTGCAATTTTATTCAAAGGAACAAAGCCAATAGGGGCTGGAGTTGCCATACATGAGCCCAACTAGGAACCACCCATGGGATGTGGTTAATGGTTTCCTTTTTTTTTTTTTTTTTTTCAAACATATGAACCCAAAGTTTAATGTAGCTATTTTTTGAATCCTCAATCCAGATGTGCAGGAATGTGATGGAAGACAGTATAAGACTAGTGGGAAGAACCTGGTGTTCTGTATAGCCCAAAAAGCAAGTTTTGAAGCACCCACCTCCCCCGGTTTATAAAAACTCACAAAAAGCCACATTGGAAGGATATACCTAAAGATGCTACCATCGAACTTCCCTGAGTGATTTTTGTTTTGTTCCGTAAGCTGTCTCCTTTGATTTCTGGAATAGTCTTCAAAAGACCATTTAATAAAATGGAACAAAGTAAATCTGAAGCTGAGAAGAAGCACCACTGCAGTGTCCTCTCGTACATCACCAAGCACCATCGTCTTTGCTCAGGCTCACATAGCATCCACATTAGCTGCCACCCAGCTTCCCCTCGAGGGCACCCCCACATGTTGAGCACCTGTCTAGAAGTCCTGGCTGTGCATGACCACCAAGGAGAGTTCTGGACCTGACAGAGCCACTGCCACACTTAGGAATGGCAGGAAGCAGGGACAGCTGATCTAAGGTCCATCTCACAGGAGACAGCAGCCCTAAGAAACTGGGAGAGCCAAGGGGGACCCTGGCACAGTGTCTCCATAGCTACCATACTAGTAATGCTCTCTACTGGCTCCAGAATCTAGTCTAGTGGGCTCCAGCTACCATCTTTGCTCAATATGACTCAATGGCGTCTCATCAGGGTTGATCACTTGACCCAGGATAACCAATCGCACACCTTCCCTGAAAGTTTGGCTTGGGATTCAGAGAGGGCAGTCTCAGGAGTGACTTGGGAAACCAGAAGCAGCCTCCATGGACCACCTGGCACTCAGAGGACCACAGAAGCAGGAGAGTCTGGAAGGCACTTTCTTCCATTGCAGCTCCTGGCTCTCCTGAGACTGGCTGCATCCCTCCTGGTCTGGGGTTTGATCAGACACCCTGCTGTGGCTGGACTGTCCTAGAGTTTTCAGATGGTAAGGCTGCTGTGCAGGCAGCACAGCTGAGGCTGGGACTTCCAATGGCAGCCAGGCCAGGTGGGTGGGCCTGTTACAGAGCTCCATCTACCTCTCTTCACCTTGTTCTCTGCTACCGGATGTGGCAGTACCTTCCCAACCTCCAGCCCAGACTTCCAGTTTCTATGATCCCACAAACCAAGATCATGATAAATGGTTCAGGTTGCAGTGTTCTGTGACAGCTACATGAAACAATGAAAATCCCTAGTCATAAAATCAATTCCTTTACTTTCTGAGCCTTGGCTTTCAGATTCCTGTCACAAACTTGAATCTCTGCACGCATTTCAGTTTTCTAGAAAGGTCATCTCCAGAGTCCTCAGTCCTCTCTCATGCTGAACCTGAGGGAGCAGAGCTGGTGGCTACTGCGAAGGACACTCACTGTAGAGACATTGTGCACATGGCCAGATTCAGCTGGATGCCTACACCTACCCAGCAGTGGTGGTGGACCAGGGCACCTTCCTTACAGAAGATGTGCACTGTGAAGACCAACCTGGAGGGAGATCATGAACGTGGGCCACCTATATGGCCCGGAGGACTTGGGAGCAAAGACAATCTTAGATTTGTCCTTCCACACTGAGTAGGGGAACCAGGCTTTCCTGTGACACAGGCTGGTGAATTACTCCAGCAGCCTAGAACAGCAACAAGCAGTGTTTTCTAGGGCTCCTTCCTTACTCAGGCCCTTCGGTGTCTTTCAGGATTTCCAGGACCAGTGTCAACTGCCCTTCAGTCCCTACAGGGAAGGCAAGGGCATCTTACCCTGCAGCTCCTTCACTACCACTTCGCTCTGCCAAGTCAGGCCAGGCAGAAGAGGCCATGGTGCACTTGTGCATTTGGTTCATTTTAAAAATTATCCTGAGGCTGGAGAGATAGCTCGGTGGTCTAAGTGCCAGCCTGGCAAGCACAAGGTCCAGAGTTTGATCCCTGGAACTGCATGCTGTGCCAGCCCCAGAATCCCAGGCACCTTGCTGGCCCTGAAACCTGGCATGGTGGCACATGCTTGTAATCCCAGCAGAGCGGGTGCTGAGACAGGAGGATCACTGAGTCTGAGCTGTGTAATGAGAACCTGTATCAAATAAATCAATAAATAAAAAGTTTGAAAATGATGAAAAAGATTCTGGTAGGGAAAGAATCCAAAGCATCTTGTCTTGTGTACACAGAGCTGCCGACACTGGCTCCAACCAAGTCACGACAAGTGGGAGACTATTTCTGCTCAAACTGACCAGAACATCCTATGGAAAATGCTGCAGGATATAGCAGTGCAAGACACTGTAGACTCAGAAGAACAAGTTAGGACAGCAAGAGAAGGTTTCCCAGAGGAAGGACTGTCTAGGCTGGATTTTGAAAGCTGAGTACAAGTTTATCAGGCTCAGAAAGAGGAAGCAGGCATGCTAAGTAGAGGGGAATTCATGAACATAGGCATAAAACATCCATGACAACCTGCCCTTCTTCAGGGTGCACCCTGTGGCCACAGCATAAGCCCCTGAGAAAGATGGAGACAAACCACATAGGGAAAATGCCTCTGCCAATTCTGAATGAGGAGATGCCTGGCAACAAAAAGAAAACATGTGCAGCTTGAAAGTCCCAGATCAGAAGTGGCAAAATGGGTCAAAACTGGCCCCTGGGTTTATTTTACTGGCCAGAGTATGTGTGTGTGTGTGTATATATATATATATTTATATATAAAATCAGCCTGAATTAGGAGCCAGAAATGTGACAGGCTTGGATATAGTATTTCAAGCAGTGAGACAACAAGTGCAAAGACCCTAAGGCAGGAAAGAGCTTGGTATGTTTGAAAGTCAACAAGGAGGCCAAGGAGGTGAGGGTTGAATGCAATCACATGGGGATGTATCCCATGAAGGTGGTGGGCAGGGCCAGTCCCATGGGGTTTCCTAGGCCAGGGTGTGAGCTCAGATTTTATTCTAAATGGAATTGGTGGGCTGCCTTGTCCTATTTCAGCTCTGAGAGGCTGCACAGGGGCCTCCTGGGAGTCCGAGCATAGGGGCAAGAGATGCTGGAGACATGACTTAAGGCAGGCTGGGCAATGACCATGGGCTGCGCTGGGGGGCAAGCAGAGAGGGTGTGGAAGCTGGCGTGGACAAGCTCTCTCTGTCTCATGCATCAGAGGGACAGGCAGCTGTATGGGGTGGGGGAAGCCCAAGTCTCAGGGCTGCCATTGTCCCTGGCTGGGCTGGGTGTGGGGGCAGGCTGCTCTGCCACTTTATTTTGCTCCCATGCTGTAATTCCAAAAATTACAGTGCCTCACTCTAGAGTGAGATTGCTTGACTTGCGTTTATTTCTTTTGAAACACAGAGGTTCAAGGAAAAATAATTTATACTGAGTTTGGCTTCATGCCCAGGAAGGCAGAAGCCATCTATTCTCTGGTGCAGGGAAAATGCAGGACTCCATTCACTGGTTGCTCTCAGCATCTGTGTGTGCTTGGGCCATGCTAACGCCTGCTCACCCAGCAGTAGAGTGAGCTCTTATTGTGCACCTACTGCGTGCACAGCCATGCCTCTCTGTCTCCTTACTAGGCAGACAAGGAAACTGAGACTGACCAGCCCGGGCTACTATAATGGAGCTTCAGTCAGGGCCTGGAGGCTACAAGTATGTCAGTGTCACCCACGGGGACTGGCAGAGCTGCTCCAGACCAGTGGTGTGGACGATGTGTTTCGATGTGGGCAGGACAGGCGTGGAGTGTAGCTGGAGCCCTGTGCCGGTCCCTCACCTGCAGCTGCCTTCTGTGCCACACCGATGCCCTGTCAACACCAACACTGCAGGTCACAGCTAAAAGAAGGGCCTGAGAGGGCCAGTGAGTGGCTCCCTGCCCCAGGCCCTCGAAACCCACTGCTGCAAACTCCTCAGCGGCCTCAACACACTGGAGATCCCATGCATTGCCCACAACCATATCTTTCACATGTGTGTCCTGGACACCACCCTCCCCAGCCTCCCCGGGACCTGCAGGTGAGTGGCTCCTCTGCCCAGTCTCCCCACTCACCCATGGGATGAGCAGCCACTTCTTTCCACAGCTGTGTGTGCTTTCCAGCACCCACTCGACCCAGCAAGTGCTGGCACCAAGGTGTGACAATCATCACTAGTGCTGCTCCCATGGAGGCTCAATGAGCCACACAAGTGGCAGCACGCCCAGGACTACATGCAGGAGTGACACCAGCACTCCTGGCCTGTGTGAACCTCTGCAGCTGCAGACAGCTGGCCTGGAAGGGGCTGTGGCCAGAGGGCTGTGTCCAGTCTCGCCGCCCCTGACAGATGGTATCCCGCCTGCTCCCAGCCCCTGGGAACCCAGAAGTGTGGCTTTCTGAGTCTCCTCCAAAACCACATGGAGGAGAAGGCTGGTGGTCACCCCAACACCCATGGGGAGCAAAGTCAACTCTGCAACTCATGGAGGTTGTACAGCTCCATCTCACAGAGCAGCAAACTCCAGAGAGCCCCAGCTTTTCATTTCCAATGGGGAAACAAAAGCAGAGCTCAGTGGGCAGGAGGAGACCAATGAGATCCTTGATAGGTAGGCCAGAGCACGGTGTCCATTACCTTCCTCTTATCAAGTCCCCCACTTAGGCACAGAGAGGGACATAGACTTGTCCAAGATCACCCAGCAAGGAGCTGGGGACACCCAGAACTAAAGCCAGGCAGCTGTGTCTCTGCTCTCACCTGGTCCCCTCTGTTGTCCAACAGGTGCCTGTAGTGCCTTCAGCCCACCCTTGGTGCGCAACAGTGACCCCTCCCCAGCAAGAAACATCCTGAGACCCTTCCTACACTAGACACAGAGCCCACTGGCTTCTGAGACATATCTTCTGGGAGAGGCCCTTCTGGGGCTCCTTGGGAGGAGGGTAGGCAGTTATCTTGGGACCCACAGAGGGGACCTGGATCCCCACCCATTCTTTCCTAGCTGTGTGACCTCAAGCCAGTGCCTTGCCCTCTCTGTGCCTGGGCTTCCTTGTGCAAGCAAGTAGGAGCTGAACTCTAATTCTGGCCCCACTTGCTTTCCAACCTCACTCTGACCTTCTCATGTTGTCCACATCAGCAGTCTGCTAGAGTCTTCTGGCCTGCAGCTCTCTGCAGCACCTGACTGAGCCCCTCATTTTGGTCAGGGCAGTTTTCAACCAAACCCATCCAGCCTGGCTATGTGGCCCTGAGAGCAGGGGTCCCACTGTTGCTGAGCTCTCAGTATGGCTGGGAGATAGGCCACCTGGCAATCAAAGAACCCAGAACCCAAGCAGCCTCTTGGTTCTTCCAGGGTATGGAGAGCAGGGTCCAGCAGGCAGGGGAGGCAGTCCAACCTGGCACTCAGCATTGTTCTCAGCCCCATCAGCAGGGAGACCTAGAGCCAGGGCCAAGGAGTGGCTGGGCTGTGGAGCACTGCTCTGGGAAGGGTGCGTTGCATCTTGTGGGGAGAAGGATGCCTGTTCTCGCCAGACCTCCCCAGGGGCTTTGCATGATCAGCGCAGTGCACAGATGACAGCTTTTTGGTCTCCTAGGCATTGCACAGGAAGGAGGTGAGGCCCAGACCCCAGACCCCAGGCCCCAGACCCAGGATTTCCAAACCATATTTGCAATCAGTCCTGCATGTACACTAGGGGCAGAGGCCACCAGGGCTGCTAGAAAAGTGGGAGAATTTGATGTTGGTGCTGGACAGACCTCCTGGCCATGGAGGTGTGAGGAAGTGGGGTCCAGGCATAGTGGATGAAGCATGAGGTCTGGTCGTTCTGCAGGATTTGACTGATAGATAACTAGTTCCATAGTAACTCCCCAGTGACCACACTGTCAACTCTACACAGATGGGACTGGGCTCTCCCACATGCCTAGTGCTCCCTGGAGACACTGCATCCCCAACACATAATGGGCCCTCAGGAGACAAAACCAAAGGACCAGGCATCATCTGCTGGGCAGGTCATGATGAGTGCTCTGGCCTAGGTGCCGAGCCAGGTGCAGCACCTCCAGGAGATAGATGTGCAGCCTCTGCTCCTATGCACACCCACCAGCCTCTGCCACAGCTCTCTTGGGGCTTGGATGCTCAGGAAGATGTAGGCATTACTCCATTCATCCTCAGAGCATGGATTCCTGTAAGGACAGTCCAGCAGGACATCGCCTGGCTGGCCCAAGTATGGCTGCAGCCTCACTGGGGCCATAGGTGCTACTAGGAACAGAATGTTAGTATCCTAGGGTCAGACCCAGGGCCCTACAGGTGCTGGGTAGAACCTGCAGCCTGCACAGGGATGGATGAAGAGGAGGAAGCAGCACAGTAGAGTAGGAGAGGGTGGGATGGTGAGAGGCACGAGCATAGGGAGGAGGACGGGGAGAAAGGGAGAAGATAAAAGGGAGAGGAGAGCAGAGGAGCCTGCGTACTGTTTCCTGTGTGCCATATAAGATTTCCAAGGTAGGAGGGGGTGGAACAGCCTGCACTTAGCGAGCGATAGCCTAGGGCTTTGGGCGTGAAGTCCACACTCAGGCTAGGAGTGCCTCTGCTGGCCCCTTCTGTAGGGACTGGGGGGTACCAGCTCCTTCTGCACAGTAGCTACCTCCCCACACTAGCATCTATGGGCTCCTCACAGGGCACGTGGGACCCAGAAAACAGTTTGAGGACTTCAACCTCCACATCCACATATGCTGTCCTGTCCTTCTTCCCTGCTGCCTTTGACTGGTGCGGTGCTTCAGTTCCAGGGAACGCTTCTGTAAAGGCTCTAAGTTCAACCAGCCAGAAAGGATTAATCCTAATCAGGAGGAAGAATGACCTGATGGCACTTGCACACTCTTACACAGCTCTCTGCTTTGTCAGACTCGCTCAGCAGCAAGGACTGGGCTGAGGAACTGTTTCCCCTGCTTAAGGCATGCTTAAAGGGCTCCAGAGAACAGTTGGAGAAAGGCCTTTTGAAAACTCAGGTTTAGGGAAAATAAAAAAATAACAACTGGGATGGCTGGACGGAGTGCTCATTTTTAATAAACCATATGCAGAAGCACAGCCTGAGTGGAGGGATGTCTCGGCAGTACAGAGGCATAGCAGGACCTGGCTCTGGACAGCTCCAGGTCCTCTATCATTGCCCTTGCTGGGGGACAGCTCCCAGGCTATGTGGATCCATTCTAGAGATGACACAGTCAGTCCTCAAATATTGGGCAGGATCCATGAGGTCACAATGAGAATCCTCGGGACCTTCGGCTGATGACCTTGAAGCCAAGTGTGTTTGAATTGTGTGGTGACTGCTTAGAATTTTAAAACTGACATTTGCATGCTTTGGAAAGGACTAAGAATGAGTTTTCTAGTTTATTACAAGTCTGGTAATGATATCACCATGCCCTTGACCTCTACTCATTGTGTCACTCATCTGGCCCTCAGTGGTTTTGAGTTTGCAGTTCTTATATCAACAGTGCCACCTAGCCTTGCAGTACAGCACTTTCTAGGCCAAAGGAGGAGGGTACAGGAAGTGCAGCCCCTTTCCTGGGCTTGGAAAAGCTTGTTCAGTGCTATAATCCATATCTGGCAAACAACAAACCCTACTGTTCATAAGAGCTCAGCTGGTTTAAAAAAAAATGTCGAAATACTGCTTGAGAGTATTTTGCAAGAATGGGGGGGTGGGCATGTATTTTCAGAGTCCGGGGAGGGTCAGATTCCAGAGTCTAAAATTTATTTTTGCAAGATAAACCTGATTTTATGTTTATAAGACTCAAATGCTGCTCACTTCCACCAGCGCAGCTGTTACGGATTCTTTCATGTAGCTTTCCAAAACGGTTTTATAGTATGCTCCATTCCTTGTTTCATAAAGTGGAAAACGCTCTGTTGCAAGAAGCAGCCACCCATTTGGAAGATGAGGTTTTGATGGAGCAAGTCTTCAGCCAGTGGACAATGAGCAAACCTATGCATGGCTTCCACTTGGATGTCAAAGGGCAGCTGGAGGATGGAGGATCACAAACTGCCCACAGAAGCTGGCAGAGCAAGGCCTGGCCTCCTGGGGTAAGGCAGCCTGGCTTGAGTGACAGCTCCAATGCTGTGTGACTGTGGGTCAGCCACCTACCTTTCTGTCTAGAACAGGAGTGATAACAGCTATTTTGGAACTAGCATGAGAGTTCAGTGGGAGAGTAAGTCGAGAGGTTGGTATAGTGTCAGGGGCCAGTGAATGCTGATGCCTGGCAGAGACTAACAAACCACCTGATCAGGCGGCCGTGTTTATTTTTTCAGACAGCAGTGGGGAAAAGGTCTTAGGTAGAGCCAGAATGACCTTAAGCTATAGGCAATCAACACCAGAGAGTGGTGGAGGTCATTGGGAGGTGCTGATATTGTCAGATTCCTGGAGCATGCTATTCTTTTAACAGCGTTCCCAAAGCAGACAAGTGGCCGCATCCTGCAATTAGCCCATTCTTTAAAACCCCTGGTTAATGTCAGCTGTCTCAATCCCTTCACCATTCACCGGATGAGCCTCCTCAAGCCCCTCCTTCCTACATGGGATGGAGGAGTTAGCATCCCAGGTCAGTGGGCTCAGGCTTCTTCTCACCCTCTCATTGGGCCCAGAGAAAGCAGGAAATGTCCCTCCCTGACAGGGCACCCCAAAACAGGTTGCTACTGCTTGTGGGCTCAATTTGCTAGGCAGGTTTGCGGAAGCAAAACAAAATGGTCGCTTGCATCTAAATCAGCAGCTCCCAACCACCCCTCCCAGTCACCTCCCCCTGCCTTTGAATCTGCCAAACTCTGCATCCAGGGCCCTCCCTGCTTTTCCAAAAGGGAATGGGGTCGTCTGCCAGCTCCAGCTCCAGTGCCTCACCAGCATGCAAATGATGCCCCCGGTTTTTGGGGGGTGTTAACCCCATAGTCTCTGATCCCCGACTAGGGAGGGAAGTATATTCTGCCAGCTGTGCAGGAGAGGGAAATAAGGGGGGATGTGAGGGTAAACACTCTGCAAGACTTTGTGGCATGAGGAATTCAGATAACTGGCAAAAAGAAAATGCAGTTCCCTGCCTGATGCCCCTATGGGCTTTGGGGCTGGGTATTTGTTCTCTGCTAATGTTCACTGGCCAAGGACACAGAGCTCTGTCACCTGCCCACATGTGTCACAGCCACTTTCCCCCTCCCAGTGCTGTAAAAGCCCAGCCAATGCCTCTATGAGCACACTACATGTGGTTAATAATAAACAAGAACTGCTGTCAAAAGGGGCTGTGGAAGAGACCCAAGTGGGATGTGGTCTCACGAGCGTCTTGTGAGGCATCCCATTTTGCAGATGAAAACACTGAGGCTCCAAGGAAAAGGGATTTGCCTGGGGTCATACAGCTGAGGAAGTGGCAGGGAGGGTTTGATGCACTTCACTACCTGAGCACAGAGCTTCCCTTCTTGGGATGGCCTTGCCACTCTAGGCTGTCAGAATTGCCTGCAGCCCTGTCCTAAGCGCTGAAGGCATCCAGTGTCCTGAGATCAGAGCCAACCACCAACTGCCATCCCTTGCAGTCTGCTGCATGGTTGTCTCTAGAGCACTTGGGGACTTGGTGACAGCTCTGCCTCTGGCGGCTCCTTGGCGGGAAGTAAAGGCAAGTCCTCATGGCTTTCCACCCCCATAGTCCACGCCTCCTTCTGGGGAGCCTCAAACCCTGGACCCATTTCCCTCCACATCCTTGCTCCCATTCTAGCAGCTCCCAAATCAGCATTCAGCACACATCACTCCCCTGTGCAGCGCCATTATCTCCCGAGGACACGGGCTCCGTTGTCACGGCAACCAGAGTCCTTCCACCAACTCTATTTAATAATTTCCCAACAGTGGAGCTGGGCCAGCTTGGGGCAGGGGAAAGAGCACTGGGGCAGGGGAGAAGCGCTGGGTCCTAGCACCTGCGGGTCCAGGATGCCTCTCTCGGCCTCCATTTACCCATCTGTGATAAGGAGGTATTAGCAATGGTGGGCTTTGTGACTTTCTCTCAACAAACACAACTTGAAACATAGATTGGATGCCCAGGGAACAGAAATAAGGGAGAATCTGAGTGAGAATCTACATCCACAGGATGAATGGGAGCTTACGGTGCTGTCTCCTACTCAATAGCCTCCACATGTCACTTTGAAATTATACCTGTGACCCTCTACGATCTGAGCTAGAGTGGGACAGAAGACAAAGTTTTGCCAGCTGCCAGAATGGTTGTACTTCTTCCCATTCTGCATACATGTAAACGGGCTTACACAGGGCAAACTGCCCCATGCACAAAGGAGGCCCAGTTCCTCTTCTAGAAGCTTGTGTCAGGAAAGACCAAGTGGCTGGTACCTGGAGAAGGGACCCATCCCTGTTCCGTCCCTCTGCCCACTCAGCCTTTGTGGTCTTTGGTTCTCACTTAAGGAATCACATAGATAGCCCAAAGAGAGGGGTAGGATCTTGTCATGCCCCTCACTATGCTTGGCACCAGACACTCTTAAAGACATGGGGCCCATACTCTGGGGGTGGTGTGGCCCAGACAGTGAGCAGCTCTTTAAGGGCACACAGAGTAGGTTGGCTTCTCCCCAAGACCACTGCGGGAGCCACACACAGCAGGGAGTCTATGCTTATTGGTTCTGCTGACGGTCCACACTGAAGCCCCAGGCCCAAGAGATGATGTCTACACCCCCAGAGGCCCTGAAAAACTTCCCCAAACTGATGCTGATATGCAAGGGACACAGAGCACTCTGGGCTGGGAAAATGTCCTTATCTGTACGATTCTTGCCTGGCTCCATGGCTGGGGAGGGGGCCGTGCTGCTCTGGCCCAGGCCCGTGGCACTGCTCTGAAGCAGGGTTGTTGGCAGCTGAGCAATGCTATTTAACTTCTCCCAGGCTGGCGTTTTCATTTAATACCACAGCATAATTAACAGCCGCATCTGCTCTGTCATTAGTGCCATTCACTGCCATTTGGAGAAAGGCTCTTATCGTCCCTAGTCATTAGTCCCAGGAGGCTGTGCTGGGGGACATGGAGGAGGAGAGGAAGAAGTGGGGCATGCAGCTTCCGCTGCAGTCCCTGGTCCCATCCAAGCCCAAGCCCTTTGGCTCTAGGCATAGAGAGGGGAAGGGACCACTCAGGGTCCCTTGCAGGCTCCAAGCCAGGCAGTGCTTGGCTCTCTACTTCCTTCCTGCAATCTGGATCAGAACTCCAGCTCTGCCAAGTCAGCCGTCCAACCTCAGGAGCTAAGCCTCAGTTTCCTTACTGAAGATCCTGGGACCTTGCCTGTGATGTGTGTGGCTGGTGTCTGGTGGCAGAACTCAGGGTAAGGGAGGACCATATCTGAGCAGTCTGCCAGAAGTGCCTGTCACCAGGGTTGTGGGCCACATGCTGACATTGAAATTTTGTCTTTACAGAACACACTTGGGAAAAGATTGCTCCTTTTCTTTTCCTGAGCCTATGTTTTCTGTCCTTTTGTTTTTAAAAATTCTAGGTGGGTCCTTGATTGGAGGCTATGGAAAGAACATCTGAATTAGGGGCTTCATATGTCAAAGCCCCAGTGAATTCTTGGAGCAGCCAGGTCCTACCTACAGGATCCGAGAGCTCTGGCCCAGCCTGGGAAGCTGGCAGCTTTGGGCTTTGATTTATTTATATTGCATTTATTTTATATTGTTGTCACTTGGCCTCAGTCCTGGCAGGGCATAGTCAGAAACAGAAACAACCGAGTTGGGGAGGATTTACCCACAACCTGCACCATCACCTGGATCACATAGAAGAGCACATGGGCCAGCACTAGCAAGACTTGAGTCGCGCTGAGGTGTCATCTGAAGTGAATGATTACACAGCCCTGAGCCTCACAGTCCCTAGCATCCTCTCGGTCAGCAAGGCAGGCCCACCAGAGACTGTGCTCAAGGGATATGCCATGCTCAGTGATCCAGGGCTGGATGGTCAGCTTCTTTCCACTCAGAGGCCAGAGGACACCACAAGTCCTTGGGTCTCCTCCCTACCTTGCAGGCTGAGTGAAACTCGTAAGATTTGACACAGTTTTCATTGTGGCAGAAGAGACTGGGTCAAATGGCTGGTCCTATGGTTTCCAGTCTATATCCTGCCATCGCATCCTCTCTGCTGAGCGCAATGTAGAGGCACTCAGTCCACTCCTGTACGGGGCCTAGTGACCCCAGTCTCCACAGAACACTTGTCCATCCTCCTGAGGGTCTTTCTGTACAACCTCATAGGACCGAGCATTCATTTTCACTGAAACATAAAGACACATATGCCTGTGTATGTGCAGATCCCTCTGAGAACAACCAGCTGTCCTCTCCACCCACATCTACCACTGTTGGGGGGCTCCCCTCATACACTGAAACCCACCTCAGATGAAGCTCAACCCAGAGGCTCAGTGGCCAGTGCTTCCCTCATTTGTGAAGCCTAAAACCTCAATTTGCATGCTGCACTCTGCCTCTCTTCCTCATTGGGCGACCTGGTGAGCTTGGTGATTTGGGCTTAGTAAACATGATTCCCCCAGCTGAGAACACAGCAAGCAGAGTGGGAAGCTCGGGATGCTCAGATCTTCATTTTCAGAAGAGTACAATAACCGTACTCTCACCTGGAGCTCCCAGTGCTGTTGCAAATTTCCACTGGGAAAATGCTTTCAAAACTGTGAAATTCTACTAACATTGTTATATGTGTGTACTCACACCTATGCAAAGCAACCTTATTTGGATCAAGGTCATTTGAATGTGGGCTTATGAGAAACTACCACCATAAAGTTCTGCTCTGATAACCGTTAGCGGTGTGCTTTGCACTCCACAGCCAACTGCAACACTGGTAGCAAATGTCTTCACTCACCTCCCTTTGACTGCTGTCCTCTCTCTGCACAGAGCCTCCTTACCAAACAATAAGGCCATGAAGCAACCTGCTGCCAATGTCTTTCAGGGCATCTTTGACCTTGAATGTCCCTCTGGCCAGAGCTCAGTTATTTTCAAGAGCTGGCAGGAGACACTGGTCTTGCAGACACAGGCAGTCGACAGGTGGGCAGAGCTGCAGCTCACTGTGAGAGGCAGCCACTAACTCCTGCCTCCCTGCATCTAGCTCGAGAACCTAGATCCCATGGGGCCCCAGAAGCCGGGGGCCTCTTTCACAGCCAAGCAGCCCCACACCCTAACACAGTCCGTTCCTCCTAACTGTGCACCCCCCACTTGCAGAGTACCACAGCCAATCATGCTGCGAGACCTGTCCTCCCTGTAATTTCCAATTTGTGAGAAATGTAAAAATAGAAGCCCATTCGCCGCAGGAGGCTCACATCGAATCGGATGCCACTTCTTGTGTCATGTCAGATCACAGTAAATGGAGCTGATGGCTTTGTCAGGCTACTTTCTACGGCTTCCCGAGCAGTGAGATGCAGGAAACATGGGAGAGTTAGGGCAAGGTGGCTGGGTGCACAACATCAGCACCAGATTTAAGTGAATTTTAAAACTGAGTCATAAATAGGTGGCAACAGGTAGGATACCTCAGCTTGACCCTTGGCTCTGTGACTTGGCAGCCTCGGATTTCCCTCAGCAGCAGTTCCTTCGATACCTGGGCTTCCAGGGCTCGGTGAGCTCTATGAGTAGAACCTCCATGGGCCAAGTGCTCATGAGCTGTGCAGCTCTTTAAACTGGGGAGTTGCAGTCACTGCCCAGTGAGCCACATCAGGGACTGAGCACAGGAGCCTGTGGCTGAGTGTGGGTTTGCAGGCCATTTACTGTCCCCTCATGAGATCTAGCACCTAGTGCCACAGTGCTTATCCTCTCAGATTCATCTGCACGGGGACAATCCACCTGCACATCTCCCAGGCTCTTGTGAAAATTAAACAGTGTTTTAAGCCTAGCACACGGCACATGCTTGCAGAGTATCAACTTGCTGTAACTGACAGTTATTATTTGCACTGATATCATTGGAACTATATTTTTTCCTGTTTATATCTGAATTTTAGCCCTACGCTGAAATATCACAGCTTACATTCATACCTACTGTCTATGTCAGAAGACTCCTATTTCTGCTACTAGCCATTTCTCCTCTCACTCCATATCCCTTCCCATGGCTCCAAAGGGTTTGCAGGGGCAGGGAGCAGGGCAGATGCAGCTGCTTGTGTCCACCAAGCTCATAGACAGAGATGCATGTCCCTGGAAGTCCTATTTTGGGGTTCACATCTGGCCTCTTGGCTCTTGTATCTCAATGCCATCTTCTTTCCCTCTACCTCTTAGTGACCTTCAGAAAATGAGGCAAAGCTGGTGCAAAGGACCACTTATGCCACGCCCACACCACCCAGAAGGGGACACACATGAGCTTATCAGGTCAGAGAGGAGCCGCTTTTTGCAACTGGAGCCCAGTCAAGGTTGTCTCCTACCTCTCCTGGAAGGAGGCTGTCCCTGCCACTGTTTTCCAGGCAAGAAACTGGGGTGATGGGGTATAGTTGAACTGATGAGGCAGCTGCGAAGCATGCAGAGTGAGGCCTGCCACCCTCCTACACAGGCATGAGGCAGCGCAGGGTCCCTGTGTGGGGCTGGCACTGGGCCTTTGGTTGAGGGAGGGGGCACAGGGCCTATGTGGCTTGGGATGAAGGAAGCTGTGCATTCCTGGGGCCAACTAATAAAGACTGGCCAGAGTATCTTACTTGTCCCCCTAGAACAAAGGTGCTGCAGGTGGTGGGCAGGTATGAGTTTCTGGGGTGATCCTTGACCTGTGACCCACTCAAAATCTGGAGAGGAAGAAGACCTCTCAGTTTGGTGGTTCTGGACGTCTGTCTCAGATCACAGCCAAGCCTGGGATCAACATCTGTCTGTGATGGCAAGAAGCCGCCTAATATTTGTGCTTTACTTAATGTTACTCCTCACACATAACATGCTGGGGAGGAGAAAGAACAGCCACTGCTCACATGGTAGGCCCAAGGGGCCTCCATGACAGCCACTAAACCCCAACCTCAGTAATCAATCCCTGCCATCTCACTTTGCAGGTATGAAAATCCAGGCCCAGTGGCATGCAATAGGCAAAAATGGCTTGGAAATCCAAAGAATGGGGTTTAGCTGGGTGCCATGGAGCACACCTATAATCCCAGCAGGCTGAGGCAGCAGGAGCATAAATCCAAGGCCAGCCTGGGGAGTTTAGTGAGACCCTGCCCCTTTCCAAGCCTCTTTGCTTCTTCCCAAGGTGTGACCTTGGACAGGTCATATTCCCCTCTATCTAGAGGGTTTTACATCTCTAAAGTGGAAACTGTATGAGTACTGTACATGAAGGTGACGTAGGAAACTGGTACTCTGGAAGATTTCAATTCTCCATTCCTTTCCAATAAGGACTGGAATTTATCCAAGGTCACCCAGGCAAGGAAATGGCAGTGCCCCATCTCAAAGCAAACCCTCTCCCATGGCTCTTTGTTCCTGACTACGGCCTGAGAGGCCACATTCTACAGCCTTCCTGACTAGGTAAATGTTGCAGTGTGTCTCTCTTCTATCTCATTCCACTTAGGTGGACTGGATGCTAAGACATTTGCTCAGTTTCTGCTGTGTGCTGGGCCATGTGTAAACAAATTCATAGTCTCTATTGCTTCGTTCCTGAGATCCCCGGCATGAATGTTCCAGCAAACAGAGAAGGAGTTATTAACATATCTTGGCTTTGAGGAAATTGATTTTTCTGGTCTTCACCCTAAGTGGCCCTCTGCTTGGCCTCCAAGTCTCTGGGCACCACTTCTGTCTATGCCCAGAGGCCTGGTAGTGAGGTGTCCACAGAGAGACAGCCCTATCTCCTCTCTCTCTACAGCAGCTGCCTCTTGGGGAACCCCACTCTCCAAATGCCCCACTACACAGGCCAGGCTGTGTGTCACTGCCTTCCCGGGACTCACAATTTGTTCTCTGAGGACTGGCCACCAAGCTAGCACTTGGCAAGAGACAGAGCACTTTCTTTGTCTGCCACCGGCCTGATGATTTATTTCTGAAGCTCAAGGGCTCAGCCATTTTGCCCTGGCAGCTTTGGGAAAAGGTCCCTCCCACTCCCCCAGGGATGTACACCTTTCTCCTCCTCAGCCAGGTCTCAGGATGCTCTGGCTGAGACCTGATGGGGCTGCCTCAACCCCGGTGGAGGGCAGACTGGAGGGCTCCAAGGCACTCCAGTTCCTTCTGACCTCCTTTGTTTTGGAATGTGGAAGTTTAGGGCTGACTTTTCAGGCTCCTTTAGGGCTGGCCGCGATTCCCCAAAGTTCTTGAGGGCAGAGGCCAGGTGATACTCAGTACCCACATCTCTTTTCTTGCTAAATGCCCAACCACCTTGCATGCCGCAGAAAAACCAAGACTGACCGGAACTCAGCCTGTCAAGTCTGACGTTTGGGGTGCCACCAAAGCTCAGGAGCCATTTAATCACCCTCCTCCCCCAGCTTTGAAGGCAGGACTTAGATTTTTTAAAACCCTAAATTTCTCCTTGGGGTTCACCATTATTTCAGGGGGGGTATCATCTCGGAGTCTTAAGTAGGGAGCTGCCCAGTTGGAGTTCCTCCTGGGAAGACCAAGCTAAAACACGGAACAGTACGTGGATGCCGCTCAGGGAGATACAGGGCACTGCCGCACAGGGAGACCCGAGGGTCACTGCCGGGGAGACTGAGGCAGATGGTGTTGCCCTTTTTCTCATTCCTGGCAGTATTATCTGGGACGGTAGAGGACAGTGGCCCTCAAAGCCACGGGGAGACACAGCCTCCGCAATGGGGGAACCTCATAATGCAGGGAACCTGGACGTGCGTCCCGGGACCTAGGACGTCCCAGATAGGAGTTGACCGTCTCCAGGGTCCCTGCCCTGCCAGAGTCCCCAGGACCCGGGGGCGCGCAGACTCCAAACGCAGGGCAGCTGCTGCGCCCTGGTCCCCCACCCCTTGGGGATGAGCGCGGCTCAGACAGCTGGGGTCCCAGCGCAAGGCGGGTAGGGCGCGGGCAGCATGGTCCAGCACGCGTTCCAGGCGGGGGAACCGGGTCGTGGCGCCCTATTCCACGGTCATGAGGGTCCTACCCACTCCTACCTGGAACGGGGCTGCGCAGTGCTCCGTCCTCGCTCAGCTCGGCGCAGCTCGCGCTCCGCGCTCCGCGGAGTCCTGCAGGCGGCCGGGGCGGGGTGAGGGGGCGGGGCAGGAAGAACTCGCCCACTGGGCGGGGTCTTGCCTGCTCTCCTCGACTGCCTCCTCTCTGCTAGCTGCTCTCCCTCCTCCCTTTCCTTCCTTTTCTCTCTGTCCAAGTCATGGTCAATCTTTGTGTTATTCGCCTCTGTCCCTCCATCTTTCCCTCTCTGGACTTACCTCTCTCTCCATGGATGACCCTGTGTGGCCACGATGACTGTGAGTGGAGTGTGCTGCGGTCCTTCTTTCTGCCCATCTTCTGCCACTGGGAACACTGATGCCCCCTGGTGCTGGTGTCAGGCCAGAGAGGTGCCAGAGGGCTGCCCCTCCCCCATCTAGTCCTGGAGCCCCAGGGAGCATGTCTGGCTATGTAGGGAAAGGCGGTAAACATGACTAAAGTAGGAAACTTCCCAGGGATGGGTAGGGGTACAGACAACCCCTTCCAGTTTCTGAGGTCTAAGGTACTGTCCCCTAGACACTGCCTTCTGGCAGGGACTCCTTCCCTGCCCCTGGCCAAGTTGTGATCTTGCACCTTCCATGCTGGGCATGGACCATGGCTCCTCTTCTCCAGATCACCAGGAAAGGCTTCCTCTTCTCCACTCTGACCAGCTTTCCTCTACACCTCAGCCCCCAGGCTAGCATTTACCCATCGATTGGTTCCTCCCCCCTCAGCCATGCAGTGTTCCTAGGGTCACCCTGACTTGTGCTTCTTATCCTTGAGCATGGAACACTGGGGGTCTTCCTTGAGCCTGTCCCATCTAAACTGGTCACCAGGTCCTATGGCCTGTGACTTCCATCAGTACTTCCAGTAAATACTTGCTGGGCTCCTTTGTGTGCCAACCAATTTTACAAGCTCAGGGACACTGTCAGTTAGCTTTCTATCACTACAACAAAATACCTAAAGTAATCAACTTAAAAGGAGGAAATGCTTGTTTGGCTCTTGGTTGCAGAGGTTCCAGCCCGTGCACGTTTGCTTCCTTTGCTCTGGATCTGTGGCAGGACAACAATCACAATGGAAGTGCATGTGAGGGAAACAGTTCACCTCACGGCAACCAGAAATCAAGGAGAGAGGGGGAAGGGCGAGCACCACTGCCTGCTTCCACTGCATGCCCCAGTGCCCTCCCTTCCCTCACCAGGCCTTGCCTCTAAGGCTTCCTCCACCTCTCCACAGCACCAACACTTTGGAGACTAACCTTTAGTACATGGCCTCAAGAGACACCCAACACACAATCATGGCACTGGCCATAGTAGATAAGACTAGGCCCAGAACCCAAGGTGACCAGGTCCAGTGTGAGAGAGAGACAAGCTTCCACCAGCAACTACTGGGGCCAGGGCTGCAGACTCTGCCAGGACACAGAGAGCTCGTGGTTCAGGAAGGCTTCCCCGGGAAGCAGCACGGTGGAGAGGAGAGAATGACTGGGTCTGTCTAGACACAGATGGGACCCTCAGGAAGCAAGGACATGAGGGCAGCAAGCAAGGAGTTTGTGTTCACTCCCTGACCTTCCACTTAAACTCCTCTGGGACATCATGCCAGCTTCCATTTGGGAAACCCTCACCCTCCTTCATATGGTTGGTTGGGGCTTGCTTTTCCAGAATCAGACATGTATCTCTGAATTCAGCTAATCACAACACATTGCCCTGACCTCAATGCAGGAAGAGAGATGCTGTGTTTTGGGAACCCCACCTGCAACAGGGCCCCTACGCCTTGAGCTGTCACACCTGTGACTGCTTGCTTTGCCACACCTCCCTGAGACCCCTCCTGAAAATGAAGGAGTAGGCAGAACCAAGAGAAGGAAATCAAAGTCCTGGTGGATATTGCTGGAGTTCTTGGATCGAGTCACGCCTGAAGGCAGATTAACTACTGGACTCATCATGTTCCTTTTTCCTAATTTTTGAAGTTTGAGTTCAGCTTAAAACAGAAATAGTCTTCACAAATCCCATGTTGGACTGAGAATATGAAGCAATACTTTTACAAGAGAATAATAACAAGTTTTCCATCCCTTTTTGTTCTTTCATATTTGCTGGAAAACCCCACTCACAAGTCTGTCTCTCTCTATCTCACTTTCTCCTATCTTGATCAGAAGTTAATTTCCCTCTTTCATCTCCCTAAACTGTATTACCAACCCATGAAATCCACCTCTGGCTGTCAAGTTGATTTTCTGGGCTGACCCTCTGTGGCATGAGTTTTCGGTGTCCCTTCCCTTGACCTGGTGTTGCCCACACCTGTGGCCCCACCATGTCCCCAGGCAGGTAGATGAGCACAGTGGCATTCTGAGCACATTCTTCAGGACAGTGAGGCTTTCTCTAAGGGAAAACGTGTGGTGAAGTTGAGATGGCTACATGTAGCGTCTTCAGACCCTGCCATGAAACCACAGTGAACATCTCCCTGAACACTAGTGTATGCCTCCTGCAGAGTTGCACTCATGGCTGGATGGCTCTTCCTCCTTTCCTTGAATTGACCTTGTGACTCAGTCAATGGGTCTGTCTAGGTTAGCAGGGACTTGACACCTATCAGGGCACTGACTAATCATCCCTCAATAAGGTAAACAGGCCAAGTGAGCCTGAGGCCTCCAGCCTTGGCACATGGCAGCAGCCAGTGCACCTCGAGCATATTGCTGTTTGCCCTTGCATTTATTTTTGTGGAGACTTATTTCTGGCAAGGGATACTGGTCTTCTAGTTACAGTGTGATGTAAAGTTTCCTTTTGAGATACATTTATTTAATCTAAAATAGGAAAATATTTAAGTAATAAAAATAGACATGGTACACAGATTTTAGCAAAACCCTTGTGGCTTGCAAATGACTAAAGTTTGAGTAGCCTGATTTGGAGAACTATTTCATCCCTGTATTCATTCACTCATCATATGTTTTTTGAACACCTTCTGAGTACAAGACACGGGAGGAGTAGAGAGAGACATCAGAGTCCACAGGAGAGTCCATGGGAGAGGTCCGGATCTGAGTGTGGACAGCTCACCTACCACATTAAGGCATTGACAGTTGACCTTTAGGGGTCCTGGGGAGCCACTGGCTGTCCTGGAGCTGAAGGGTAAGGCAGGGTTTAAGGCATCTGAGCCTGGCCAGCCATGCAGTGTGGATTTAAGGAGAGAAGATTACCCGGAGGCAGCTCTGGTACTGCAGATGTGAGCTAAGGAGGACCTGGTACCTAACTGAGTTTCCAGCACTTAGTAGGCACTAGATAAATGGTTGGAAAAAATGCTTATTAATATTGATTGGTGAGTGCATTGCATCATAGACCCACAGGCCAGCAGACTGGAAGTGGTCCTTACATGTTACCCAACTGAGTCCCTTTATGGGAAGGAGCCTGGGATGCCCTCATCCCTCTCCATGGTTGCCTGCACCCAGCCCTGATTGGCCTCCAAACGTTCTCACCTCCCAGTCCTCGTAAATGCTATGCTCCCTGCTGGAACACTGTTCCTGCTTTCCCTTGTTCTGACTGCTCTTCCTTGCTTTTCTCCCATGGAGAAAAGAGGAAACCAAAGTCCTTGTCCCACCATGGGACAATGATTTGCCTGAGGGCACCTAGTTACCTGATGCAAAGTCAGGAAGACAGCACTGCTGGTACATTTCTGCATGATTATTGCATGCCACTCACTGGCACATGGGAAACTGGCAGAGAAAGATAGAGTTACCAGCTTGGCGACACACAGGAGAGGGTTAGGGCTGAGATCCCAAGGCAGGCCTAGCCATTGCCAAAGCCAGGGCTCTGGGCCAATAACTGGCTGATCGTCCAGTCTCTCAGTAGGCCAAGCAAGAACTGCTATGGGCAGAGACCTGATCAGAGACTTTGAATGCTTGAGCTGAGGGACTTATATAACCTTGCCAAGTCCCTCGCTCTCTCTGACTTCACACCTTTAAAGGGGTGCACTTTCCCTCTGCTGGGGCCATCACCAGGCACTGATCTGCTTACCATTCCCCCACCCCCTGCCTCCTGCTCAGGTCCCTCTCCAGTGCTACAGCCAAATCTGTTCCCATGACAACATGTAATTCCATCTCCCAGTCTCCCAAAATTATAACCAAGTGATGAGACCCCCTTGAAACCAAAGAAAGTCTCCTCTATGGGAAGCAGGCCCAAGTTTTTTTTTCCAGAAAGGACATGACTACCTGAATCACACACATACCCTCTGCCCAGAACTCCTTATTAGCAAAAAGGCTGCTGCATTAGTGTGTGTAACCACTTAAAAAGCCACAGTAACCCTCATGAGAGAGAACAGGGCATGAGGTCATTTTATTATCCTGTCCTGGAGTCACACTGGGGCATATGGCTTCTGGTCTGGTCTCCTTATTGCTGAGTGTTAAATATTTGTGCAGTCAGTCATACTGGGATCCAGAAACCAATCCTTCAGCAAGCAAGGTGGCCAGAGACAACTCCCCAGCCAGCATGGTGAGTCCTGGGCTGGTCATGGAGCCCACTGAATCTTGGGCAGGTGATTTCACCTTTCTGGGTCTGTTTCCTCTTCAGTCAGATGGGAAGGGTGGTCATATGTATGTTACCAATGCCTTGGTACACTGTGGCACATGCTTCATACATGTTTGCCACTCTGTTGCCACTTACATGACATCTCCTCATCTCCAGCTGACAGGATTCTCCTTGGAAGTCTAAGTCAGTTCTTGAAGGTCAAGATCAGCTTTGACACTCTTGCCTCTCTGAATCCCACTTGATTTCTGTTCAGCTGTATCTAATTTCTTTCCCTGTGAATTCTCACAGGGGTCCTCTTCCCATTTCCCTTTCGTGCTCACCACACCTGCCATGGTGGGACAGGGACTGCTGTCACTTAGAGCCCTGCACATTGTACAGCTCAGCACCAGTTTCCCTGAAAACCCTCCAGTGTGGGCATGCCCCCATCCCTCTACATGGTCACCTGCACCCAGCCTGAGTGTCCCTCAGAGTGTTCTCAGCTCCCTGCCCTTATAAGTGGTATTC
This sequence comes from Capromys pilorides, assembly GCA_004027915.1. Lineage (NCBI taxonomy): Eukaryota > Metazoa > Chordata > Mammalia > Rodentia > Capromyidae > Capromys > Capromys pilorides. The sequence goes on from PVKN010004823.1 coordinate 29,209, forward strand.
TCTCTGCTGGGACACTGTTCCTGCTCCCTCGCCTCTTGGCAGCTCTTTCTTGCTCTGTTCCAGTGCCACCATGATAATATATACCTCAGTTCTTTCTCCCCTGCCCGGGCACTGCAAGAGCCCACCAGCTGGTGAGCATCACAGTAGTTCTCTGGGGTAATTTGAGTGTCACCTGTCACCCCTGGACATCTAACAACTGACCCAGAGGTGCAGGCCACAGAGATGCCAAAGACTTCCCTGGGGTCCTGGGAGCATAGGAGGGGTGAGGTGGCTGAGCTGGAGGAGGAGCAGAGGCTTGGAAGGGCACACTGCACACCCTATCTTTCCAGAACCTGAACCCCATGCAAGGCCATGTCCTCAGCTGTCACCTGGATGAGCCCTTTCCTCATATGGGACCTATAGAGACCCCCATCACAGAGACAAGAGGCTCGTGAGGGGCTGTCCCTGCCTCAGGTCACATGTGGAGCACAGAGACTCACGCACTCTAACTTCAGTGCTGATACAATTCTCTCTTGCACCCTATGGGATGGAATCTGCACAAACTATTCCCCCTCCCACTGCAGCCCATCAAGGACAAGGGGTGAGGACCAAGCGTGGGCCTACACATCCAGACGCCACAACCTGAGGGCCTTTGAGCAGAACCCAGGGACCCCTGGCAGTGGATGTGATGGGACCTGATGTTATATGCCTCATTAGAGACCTGCAGAGTGCCGTTTCAGGTCCTCAGAGCTGCCTCTTAGAACAGAGCTGGGTACAGGCACATGTACTGGGATGCGGGCTGAAGATGGGGCAGGGAAGGTTGCACACAGGGACCGTGATGGCACCAGCCACCAGGGCAGGCAATCAGAGCATCCTGCAGGGGGAGACTCCAGACTTCTTGGTGGCACCCCCGCCTCAGGATCGCCCTCCCCCAGAGTCTGAGGGAGCCAGGTGCTGGACACCAACCCTGCAGGCCACTGGCTGAGGACAGTTCCACAGGGCATCACCTCATGGCCAGTAGGCACAACAGCCCTTTGGGTGGCCAAACCCCAGCACACAGATCCAAGCCAACAGCAGCAGGCAATGGCCAGGGCACCCAGGTTGGATGACACTCAAGGTAATGAATGACACACTGCTGGAGTAGAGGGGATGTTTAGGCCAGCTTGTGTGACTGTAGAAAGCACCAGCACCAATTTTTGAGGAGAAGAGGTTGATTTGGGCTCACAGCTTTGGAGATTCCCCATCATCATGGGCTGGCCCTGATGTTTGGACCTGTGATGAGCAGCACCTTACATTAGGAACAGAGTTGCTCACCTATGGTAGCCAGAAAGGGGTGGGGAGAGAGGCCAGAAAAGGGTGGAGAGATCAGCAGAGCCTATTAACTTCTATACCATGTCCAGAAGCTCAAGAGCCCCCCTCCCCAGAGTGCCCCAGCCTGGTAACCAAACCCTTGGGGGCCTCTCCAGATCCACAATGTCATGTGGCCAAACAAGCAGCAGCCATGCCAAAGTGTGATGTCCTGAGACCAGTCAACACTGATCTTTCTCTAAAGTTTCTGCCTTGCAAGAGCAGGAGGCCTGGAGGGGAAGGAGCAGGACTTGACACTGGAGTGGGAAGTCCTCTGTTCAGTCTAGGACTTGCGAGCTGGGTGCTGTTGCTGGGCCCAGATGTCCTTCCTCACACAGATCTGGCACTTGGAAGTAGTGCAGGGCACTCAAGACCTGGCACCAAGTGCTGCCCAGTCTTTATGGCTCACAGCAGTGCCGTCTCTATCTTTGGAAGCCCAGCGGCAGCAAACGACGCATATGCCACTCTCGTTATTTGTCACCAGAATGGCAACTAATCACAAAGCCATTAGTTATAAGAAAAAACGGATCCAGTGTTTTCATTCCAAGCAGAAACTATTGACGTGTTGAGAATAGTTCTGGAAGAGGGAAAGCCCATCGCTCTGGCTGTTAGAAACAATTCGCCATCATCGGGCTGGGCAGCATGGCCAGCTTTGTGCTCCTCTCTGGCTTGCCTTAATAAAAGACTATGGCTCAGCAAGGCATCGTTGGGAAGAAAGAGAGGGGCCAGGGCTGGGTTTCAGCTCTTCTACAGTGTGGAAGGTGACAGAAATCACGGCAGGGAGGGAGGAGGGACCTTGGGGGTTTCTGGGCGTGGCTGTCCCTTCCTCCGCAGCTTCTTCCTCTTTCTCTCCTCAGTCCAGAGCTCTTGGTCTTAACTGCTTTGCCTTCCCACTCCCATTCCCTCTCCCTCTTTTCTTATTTTGTTCTATTTCCTTTTTTTCTGGTAGTGCTGGAGACTGAACGCAGGGCTTTTGCACTGAGCTATATCCCCAGTCTTTCCTTAATTTTTTATTTTGAGAGCTTGTTTGGAGTCTCTAACAGAGGAGCAGCGAGGCTACTCATATACCCTCCTCTGTAGGGGATGCTCGTCCTTTTTGACTGAGCAAGCAGATTGGGGAGGGACAAGTTTTTATTTTGAGACAGTCTTGCTAAGTTGCCCAGGCAGGGCATGAATTTGTGATCCTCCTGCCTCGGCCTCCCAGTGTGTGGCAATTACTGGCTTGCACTATCACAGCCTGCTTAACTATGGGGCTTTACTGTGGTTTATGTGTGCTTCTGTTACACAATGGCTTCATATTCGGGTGATTTTTCTGTCACGTACTCTCTGCGTGCAGTGGTGTCTTGTTGACTTTTGCTCTGTGGCATGTTCTCTGGTATGAGTATGTCTCCAAAAGGCCCATGAGAGGTACAGTGCTTGTGATGGCAGAGCCCTGGGGCCATGCTCCATGTGTACACCCTGGAGTGTCCTCAAGGGAGGGCCACATGAGCAGGTGGGCAGTGGACAGGTGGGCCTGAGATCAGGTCTGTGTGCTCCAGGGTGGGCCCACCAGAGGAGGGTGCCCTTCTGACTGACATGGTGACTCACTAGGCAAGTGCAGTATTACTCAGCACCCCTCTCTTGAGAGATAGTACCCCATCCCCTAGGAGAATCATCCTGTCTTCCCAGATCCTGTGCTTTAGCAGGGGCTGGACCCACCTTCCACCAGCCCAAGAGGAGGCCACAGGACCCAGTCTGGCCAATCAGGGTAACTTTACCCCTAATTTGGCCACTTGGGGTAGCTTCATCCCCTATGACCACAGTGATTGGTTCATGCAATGAACCAGTCAGAAATAATTCTGCACCTTTATCATCCCTCCCTCTCTCCCTCTCTCCCTCCCTCCCTCCCTCTCTTTCTCCCTTCTTCCCC
>PVKN010004824.1:0-32442 GCA_004027915.1 Capromys pilorides
ACAAGCTAAGGGAGAAAGAGGATTTAGAAACTCAATCTCAAGTCTGACCACAAAGTTGGCCTCATACAATCTGTTCTTGTGACACAGTCACCCTCAACACACACCCAAGAAAATCAGCTTTGCAGTCAGGCATTACAGCAAGGCCTTTGAGAGAACACAAAATTGCCATTGTCCAAGTTCACCCTTCTTGGTGCCTATTTCAGATCACAAACGTGTCCATTTTTCTTTCCCGCCTTCTACCAATTTCCTTGTTTCTTTCAAAATTCAATCTATGGAAAGAGACCAATAGACCATGAGCAGGAACAGCATATTTCTGAGAGTTGCCAAATATCTAAGTGTAGCACTAGGACAATAGTAAGACTGCCTTACATTGAGCTAATATTTTAGCATTTATAAATGAGCCACGGTCTTGTGGGACCTGTATTGCCCCATTTCATAGCTGAGGAAATGAAGGTTTGAAACACCACAACTCAAGTCATACTGAGGTTACCCATGAACTTGCAGAGTCCAGGCGCATGGTCATCTGAGTGCTTCCTAGGTTCACTTGGGAAATCTAGGATAAATGTGTTCTTTCACATTCACAGAAAACATCAAAGAGATTTTCCATTTAAAACATATATGGAGCATGGGTGATAGCTCAGTAGTCTAAGCACCTGCCTGGCAAACACAAGGACCCAGGTTAAATTTCTGATATCACATGATGTAGTGGCCCTAGAATCCCAGGTGCACCATGCTGGCCACTGAAACTGGGCATGGCGATGCACACCTATAATCCCAGCACATGGGAAGCTGAGATAGGAGGATCGCTATGAGTATGAACTTTGTAGCAAGACCCTATATCAAATAACTAACTAAAAGATTTTTTAAAATAAAGATTTAAATAAAAATGTAAAAATAAAATACAGGTCTGGCGAGATGGCTCAGCCGTCTAAAGTGCCTGCTTAGGAAAGCTTAGGGAACCACAGGGACTGGGGCTCCATCCCCAGCACCACATGCTGTGCCAGCCCCACCCCCAGGGCAGGCTGAGCCGGACATAAAAAAATAGATACATAAATAAATAAAATAAATAAAAAGAAAAATAAAATACATAATTTAATACACAGATCTGAAAGGTTGCTATATAAGACACAGACACTAACTTCAATTAAGCTATAATGTATGACAAAAATAGAATATTGCATATTCTGGTGAGACTTGTAGCATTCCCTACAAATCTTCAGAGACAGTTCACAGAAGGTCAAAGAGGGTCCTAACGCTCATGATGATTCAATTTGTTAATGTACTCCTTCCACATTTATATTCTAGGTAATTAAATTGAAAAACAAAGAAGCACATACAAATGCTGTTGATATTCTGTTCAGAGGCTATGGTTCACAAAGAATTTGTCCTCTATTCTAACCTAGTCACATGCAGTGCCACATATCAACAGTTGTCTTTACATATATGTGAATACTTTTTATTTCTGTATATATTGTTTAAGCTCCTATCTGTAAAACAAATGTTTTCTACTTCAAATGTACTCAAGAGAGTCAATCATCCCTTAAAATATAAAGTGGTTAACTGAATGGAAAAACTATATTAAGCTCTGTTTCCTTCAAACAGTCTAAAACTTCAACAGACCAGATATGGTGGAAACCAACTGCACAGTATTTTCTTTTCTTTCTTCATACGATGTGATTTCTGTGATATTGTACCCTACTGTCTCCCCTTCCTCATGATATGGGTTTGCTCCATTCTAAATTCAGGCCAGAGCACAATATCAGGAACCACACAAGTTCAGGCTCAGCCAAGGGTCAACGAGAATCCAAGTTGGCTCCCTACATAGAGACCCTCAGTCACAGCCATGTCCACCCTTGCAGGTGTCAAGAACACTAGAAATTGAGGTCATTTAAAGATCATTATGCCTAGGCTACAAGAATTCTGCTCAGAAAATGAGAATTTGTACTCATAAATTATACTCTTTATAAATCCAACTTTTAATTTACACAAAGGACTAAAACTCACTTGCCACTGATATACTGGTTTAGTCATTTTTCATTCATTCCCTGAGTTTCCCTTCAGGTCCACCTACCAGTCCAGGGGCGAGGCATGCACAGATGAACAGCCTATGATTTCTTTTTATTATTATTATTATTTTTTACAACAGTTAATACATTGCATAATGTTGTCTTTGCCGTAGTTGTTCGGAGTACAAGATGCAGACATGATTTCCTGTCTAAACATGATTAGCACAGATCTTTCTTTTCATTGTACAAAGAGGAAGAAGCCATATATATATATATATATGTATATATATATATATATATATATATATATATATAGCCACCTACACTGGACATGGTGGTGCACACCTATAATCCCAGCACTAGGGAAGCTGAGATAGGAGGATCCCATGTACAAAACTATTTTTTTTTCTACAGATAGTTTTGTGCGTGTGTGTGTGTGTGTGTGTGTGTGTGTGTGTGTGTGTGTGTTGGGGGGATATAAAGGAAAGCAGAATATTTTAAGATTTTTTTTCTTCCGAGATTTTCGGACAAATTAAAAGTCCTAGGTTCTAGTGTCAGGCTTATTAAAAAAAAAGCCTTTGAATTCTGCCCTCAAAGAGCTGAAGGTTTAATATTGTTTATTCAAGTAAATATCCATTTATCAGTTATTATGTGGAAGATGGCCTCACAGCACCAACAGTATGTGTATCACTGCAGGGCTGAGTTCCTACCTATAGAACTGGCTCTTAGTTAACTTCAGGAACTCAGCTTCAGAAAGATTCCCCTTGTCAGTAGATTTTGTATCCATCTACAGAACTAAGTCCTTCATCTTCTTTGGGGAGCCTGATAATTCATCAATTTCATGTAATTGTGATCACATGACCAGTAAAATCCCCAGACTCTTGATCTCAGACAGGCTTCCCCCTTGCAGAAAATTTACACAGATGTTATTCCCTTTTCCTTGCTGGAAGCAGGGACAATATTTTGTATGGCCCCATTGAGGCTAACATGACAATCCTGCACATAGATCCCTCCACTATAAGTCCGTGGCTTTTTCGCTTACTGATCACCTTGTGTACCCTTGCTGTGTGACTGAAGTGAATAAATAAGTCTGTAAGTAGCACTGTACTCCAAGTCTTATTGGAGCTTCTGGAAAATCACCAAACATGTGAGTGGTCTTTGTGATCCCTAAACCGTCCCATGGTCCCCTCAGTCTATCATATTGATGGCTATTTACACACTAGTAGTATTCCAGGGAATTTGTAAGTTTAGGGAAGTAAACTAAAACGCTAAACTGATGATACAAATTATCAAGGATCTCAGTATTTCACTTTTTACTTTTGTATTTTTAATAGCATTTGGAACTCAATTCAGGGCCTTTGCATAGAGCTATATCCCAAGCCTTTTCTTATTTTTTTATTTTGATAGATGATCTTACTAAGTCACTAGGTTGTTATATTGGGCTTGAACTTGCAATCATACACTAGTAGTTCAGAGTCCTGGGATTACATGCTTAGATTAAAAAAAAAAAAAAAACCATACACATAACAAATACCCACAAATGAATGTGGACTGTCTTCAAATTTTAAAATTTGAGCTGAACATCAAATGACATAAAAAGGATACAATTAAGCCCTGGGCAACATAGCTTCTATTAACCTTTCAGCCACAATCTTTCACTAAAGTTATTTGGAAAATTAAATGATCTTGGATAAAAGGGGAAAACTGGGATTCAGAACTTCTATTTCATGTTGGTACTGTTTTCAATAATTAAATACAAGGTTTGTATCAGCGTTACCCAAGTGTTGTGATAGAAATAGAGAAGTATGAAAACAAAAAGTATTCCCTCTGCAAATGATCCAGCCAGACTGTTTGGCACACTTCTGTTTTTGTTAGTATTTTGCTTTAGAAACTATAAAATCTTGAGTCTTCAAGATACAGTTAGAAAATGCCACAATTATTCTGATAACGTTTTCTTAAATAGCAACCTAAATTATACACAAAACACCCATATTTTGTACAACCACACTTCAGTAAAGAATAATTGTCCTTGAACTTCCCCTTTATCTCTAATAGCAGTAATATCCATACATAAAAATGGGGCATCACCCAAATTCCTTAAGTTCCACTGTTGTCAACATGAAGGACATTACATGCCACCTTTGCTACCTTCATTCATAAATAAAACAAAATGTTAATATACTATAGTATTCTGTAGGGTACTATAGTATAGTATAGTATAGTATAGTAGTATAATATAATGCTAGCAATGGCTGTTTATAATAATTAGGTCATATTTAAAGACCATGAATCAGGAATTCACACTTCAGAGGCAGCAAAGGCAGGCACTTCAAATGTGTTATCAAAAACTGTACCAGAGTGTCAGGGGCCATGGAACATGACCTCTTCTCTAAAGCAAAGCACCCTCTAACAAAAGGCTGGCATTCCCTAGTTCCTCTTCCCTAATACCTCTTTTAGCAAAAGGTGCTAAAAACATCCGGCGGTTAGGATAAGAACATTCAAAAGGTTAGGTTGCCTAGCAACAAAGCAATTAGCATTACCCTGTGGACCTCCCCGTTACCCCCCGCCCCCCACATCTTGCCCTGTGTGGATATAAGCCCTATCCAAAAAATAAAGTTTTGCAGCTTGATCAGACTCTTGTCTTGCTGCCTTCCTTCGTGTCTCCTGTCCCTTCATTCCCCTCCCTAGGTGGTCTGTGCCCGTTGAAGCCCTGCGGGTCGGGGCACCAGAGGGTTTGCTAACTTGCATATAATGTGTCAGAAATAATATTCATTCATGAAAAGAGTGGTGTCTCGGAAATGTGATAGGAGGAGACTACAAAGTTCATAGAATCACAAAACAAAGGTGAGAAATGTTCAAAACCAACAGCTGGTGCCGGGCATGGTGGCACATGCCTGTAATCCCAGCACTTGGGAGGCTGAGGCAGGAGGGTGTGAATTTGAGACCAGCTTTGGCTACAAAAGTGAGCATAAGACCAGCCTGAACTGCATAGCAAGACCCTGTCTCAAAAAGACAAAAAACAAAAAAACAAAACAAAAAAAAAAAATACAGCTGAACAGAGGTAAGTCATAGCCTCTGTTCCACCATGGTGCTTGATTTTGTGCAGGATCCCTCAACCCCACTCAGCAGAGGACTCCTGATGATGCCAAGCAGACCCCCCAAGACTGTGCATTCCAGGATAACTCTTTAGCCAGGTACTCCACAACCAACTCACTGACCTCCCAAGAAGAAGTAGCCCTGTTCTTTTCCTCTTCTTTCTTTTTGGTCTTTCTTTTGTTTATTTATTTATTTTTTTTTGAGCAGGCTCAATCATGTAGACAAATTTTTACATGAGGTTTCTTTTCACTGTGACATCTCACCTACTAGACATGTTATACAGAAAAAGATACGGTTCTTGTTAGAATTTTTTTTTTTTTTTTTTTTTCGGAAGAGTCCACAGGGTGTTCAGGGTCTGACTACTAGAGCGGATTCATTGTGATACACCTGTCTATAGCCTCCCAAGTGCTGGGATTACAAGCACCACCATGCCCAGTTTTAATTGCCATCTCAGCATGCCCCAGCAGGTGAGGCCAGCACAGCAGGCCTGGGGATTGAACTCCTGCCCCTGCACCTGCTTGCAGGCGCTTTAATCTGCTGAGCTACTTGGCCGGCTCTTGCTAGATTTTTATCAAAGAAACATTTTGTAAATTACCCAAGTAGTTTGTTAAATCCTTTTGCAAATGCTCTTTTACTATTCATTTCAGACTGCCTGGGAATCTCTCCAAAAGGTATGTCTATCTATAAGTCTAATATTCTGTCTCTCTCTCAAATATATAAGATATTAATTTTATATATTCAAATATAAAAGATGTATAATAATATAAGATATAATAATAAAGTAATCATATATGATTTTACAAATACTAAATGTTTACCACCTCGATGTCTTTGACAATAAGTGAATGTTTTTCATAATATTTTGGAGTAAGGATAAGACTTTATTACCAAAAATTCAAGATAGCCATCAGGTTCTATACAGAAAACAAGAAAGCTTTAAAAGTCAATACAATTATTTTGCCAGGTTATAAAGTGTCACACATAAAGCTGGCACACAGCACAATTTAGAAAACAGATCTGTAAGTCCTGCAATAGGCAAATATATGTAAAAAAATAACTGATTTGGAACCAGGAAGCAAACGTTCCCCCTTTTCTTATTTGTCTTTACTTTCTATTTCTATTTCTATTTCCTCTTACACCATTATCACTATGCCTTAAAAAATAAAGTCGAAGAATACTTTTTAAAAATTTAGAATAGGATGATGAAAATATGTAGTACAACCATTGTTAAATTTTTGTTCTTGCTTTGAAATTCTGTGCTATATGTACTCTTGCTTGTTACTGATTTTCTATCTTTGTTTCTGCTATATTTACTCTTTAAAATAAAATTTTAAAAATATAAATAAATAAATAAATAAATAAATGTTTGATTAGGCATTATATTTCTTTCCAGGAGAAACAAATAATAATTTATCCATTAGAAGAAAGCAAAAATCCAGCTACATAAGCATATGATGTGTTTTGCTGGCATTACAACCTGCTCTAAATTCTTGCTCTGTTGTCACTATGTGTCTCCTCCTGTAGCAAGGACTCTTAAAGTGTGGTTCCATGAGCCAGCAGCATTGCATGGAAACTTGTGAAAAAATAGATTCTCTGGCCGTATGTGGGACCTAATGAGTCAGAGGCTGTGAGTGGAGCCCAGCCATCTGAATGAAGCAAGCTTTCCAGGTGCATGTGTTGGACACAAGTCAGGAAATCACTGTTTTTCAGTAATTGGTGCGCACTTAAACTCAAAAGCACTGTAGATACACCCACGTTATCCTCTTTATATAGCAAGGATACCAGGTCCTTTGGTCATGTTTGATCTGCAAGGCTACAGAGAACTGATCACGAAGACTCAGAAAGCACTTCTGCCACCACTGGATCAGCTCTCCATTGTCAAAGTGGCTGCCACCTTGGCCTAGGCTTTCAAATTACCAACTGCACTTCCACTTTGCGCTTGGAAACAGTTTCAAGACACTTGTTGATAACTACATAGGATCACCTCTCCTAAATACCACTTTGGGAATAACAAAGGTGAGTTCATTCAATTATTTTAGGTGTCTGTGTCATGTGATATCCAGTGGCTTAGAGCCTGGCCACAGCAGTGCCACTGCAAGGCTCTGAGCCTGGTTTAGTAAGTTGTACCCAAGACTCTTGGATATGTTTCCAAATGTGGCACTGTTGTTTGAAACTAGCGGAAAAGAAACACAACTCATTGAAATCAAAACCAAACCCAAAGCAGGCTAACACTGGAAGAGAAATCTCTCTAGTCAGATTTAACTCAATTTTTGATTACATTTGATGGATTTTATTTTTTTAAATAAATTTAGGTTCTCAGTAAAATTCAGTGGAGAACACAGATCACCCCCCCCGTAATCCCTACCTCTATATACATACAGCCTCTTCCACTAGCAAAACCCCATGCCAGATCAGCACATCTGGTACCATCAATGATCTGTATTGACACGTCTTCGTTATCCAAATTTCTCAGTTTATATTAGGGTTTACTCTTGGCTTTATACAGTCCATGAATTTGGACAAATGTACATTGTGGCTATGATCTTTTGAATGTTTATATGAAGACCCAAAGAACCAGAATAGTCAATACACAGAACTGGAGGACTGATATCATTCATCTCAAAGAATTGCTGTACAGGAGAAGAACACAGCCAGATGACTGATATTACATGATCTAAGATTACCAGGAAGCTAAAATAATCAAGACAGTGTGCTATTGCAAAGGAATAGAGAAGCAATTATTAGAGGAAATGGCCTAAAAACAGAGCCACACAGAGTCAAGCGATGTCTGACAAAGAAGCAAAGGCACAACAGTGTTCGACACATGATACTTGAACATTTGAACATTTATGTAAAAAATCAGAAGCAGACTTCATACCATTCACCACAAATAACTCAAGATGTATCATAGAATTACATACACACTGCTAAACTATAAAACACTTAGAAGATCACAATGGAGAAAAACCTAGGTAACCTTAGGTATATTTTATTTATTATGTTTGTTTGTTTGTTTGTTTATTTGCGGCCAGCTCAGCCCTCTCTGGGGGTGGGGCTGTTGCAGCATATGGTACTGGGGATCAAACAATGCTCCCTGCTGTTGCCTAAGCTTGCCTAAGCAAGTACTTTAGACTGCTGAGCTATCTTGCAAACCCAGGTATGATATTTTAGATAACAACCCCAAAGGCATAATCCAAGAATAAAGAACTGTTAAGACTGACTTCATTAAAATTAAAACTCTGGAGGCCGGCAAGATGGCTCAGCAGTCTAAAGCATCAGCTTAGGCAACTGCAGGAACCGTGGTTTGATCCCCCACACCATATGCTGCGCCAGTCCCACTCCCAGGGCAGGCTGAGCAATAATAATAATAATAATAATAATAATAATAATAATAATAATAATAAATTAAAACTCTGGTTCTGCAAAAGACACTGTCAAGACACTGAGAAGAAAAGCCACTGTCTTGGAAAAAACATTTGCAAAAGACTTATCTGCCAAAGGGTAATTACCAAAAAATATACAAATGAAGATTAGACTTCCACGTTAGCAAAACAATCCAGTTTTAAAAAAAGATATGAAAGACCTCAACAGCTACCTCTGCAATGAAAAGGTATACCAAATAAGCATGTCAAAAGATGCTCCAATTCAGAAGTCTGCAGCTAAAAGCAAATTAAAACAACAGGGAGATACTACTACACATCTATTAGATGGCCAAAAGTCAGAACACTGAATTCACAGAAGTTGACAAGGATTTGGAGTAGTAGCATCTCTCACTGCTGCTAAGAATATCAATAGTAAGGCCACTTTGCAAGACAGTTTAGCAACTTCTTAACAATATTAAACATACTCTTACCATATAGTCCAACACCAAAAGGATATGAAAGCATATGTCCACCCCAAACCTTGCGTGTGAATGTTTACAGAAACTCTGTTTATGATTGCTAAAGTTGGAAAGCAACCAAAATATCCTTTAATACGTGAATGGATCAACAGTAGTATATGCAGAAAATGAACTATTATTATTCAGAGCTAACGATCCATAAGTAGACATAGAGGAATCACTAAATGAAAAGAGCTAATTTGAAAAGTTTATAATTTTGTATTGTTTCAACTATATGATAGTCTAGGAAAGGTAAAGCTGCTGGGACAGGAAGTGATCAGGGTGCCAAGGGCTGTGGAGAGAAAGGAAGGCAGGCAACAACAGATAGCTTGGTATCCTTCCTTTTTAAATTGTTCTTTTATGGTACCAGGGATTGAACTCAGGCCCTAGCACTTACCAGACAGATGCTTATGCTGCTGAACTATCTCTCCAGTTCCAAAGGGCTGGAACAGAGGGGACTTTGAGGGCACTATAACTACTCAGCATGATAATACAAAGGTAGACACATGTTATATAGTACATATTGCATACTGGTATTAATAATAAAAATACATAGCAATAGGAAAGAGTTGAAAAAGCACCTTCACCAGGAAACTGATGGTGGAATCCCACTGCAAAGACCACAGGAGACGGGGACAGGAGCAAGCACATTCACGCCTAAGTGCTTGTGTACTTTCTGTTTATTAGTGGGTGGTGAGTGTCATCTAAAAGTCTCTCCAAACAATCAGACTTATTTAACATTACTACCACCTTTTCCACTCTGATATTTTCCTTCTACAAGCAGAGGAGAAAAAAAAATCATGCTGCCTTTCATACACTGATAAGATGAATCCAGGTTTCACAGATGCTCCTAAATGCTCCTCAGAGGTGACCCCAATAAACCCCACTGTGTGTGGCCTCTGCTGAGATATAAAAGAAAGTTCATAGAGAAAAATGCAAAGACGTGACACATTTGCAAGCATGTTTTTCTTTCTAAAATTGTAGAAAAACGTATTGTGCAGTGGTCCAGAGAGAAAGAGAGGAATCCACAGAGAAAGTCATAACATAGCTTCATTGCTCCTCCAGATTTGAAAACGAGGTTTTCATTGTATAAAAGGAAGCACTAGAACTCATTTTCTTTTTCATGGAATTCTCTTTTTATTATCATGCCACACACCAAAGACATATTTAAGTCTTGACTGTATTTAATATTTTCTTGTTAGGAAGTCACCATTGCCAATTTTGAATAGGTAAGGCATCAAAATATATTGATGCTGTCAACATAAAAATATATTTAAGTCCTTTCTGGCATGTTATTGTTTTGTTACATGGCATAATAAGTACAACAGAAAAATACCAACAAGCATTTAGAGGAATCTATTAAAGTATAAGTAAAGTGGGGCAGATAGTTCAGTGGTCTAAGCACCTACCTGGCCAGAACAAGGGCCCAAGTTCAATTCCCCGTATCGCATGCCATACTGTGCTGGCCTGCAACCAGGTGTGGTGGCATGTAGCTGTCATTCCAGCACTGGGGAGGCTGAGACAAGAAGATCACTATGAGTCCAAACTACATAGTGAGACCCTTTATCAAGCAAGTAATATATATATATATATATATATATATATATATATATATATATATGTAGAGAGAGAGAGAGAGACAGATAGACAGACAGACATTTTTTAAAAGAACTAGGAAGAATTAACTACCATTGCTTCTTTGCTCAATAAGTATGCTATATTTCACAAATTTTCTAATAGAAATCTGACTCATAGATGTTATAGTCATTGTACTGTGTACAGCTGGTGAGATTTTCAAAAAATATTTTACATGAAGTAAAGAGTTGTGATGTCTGAGTACAGAGGTAATTCAAAGAATTGGATGCAAATAATGAAAAAATAAACACAGATTACCCACCTTTGAAATTATTTTTGTGATGGGGCCTTGTAAATGTATCTATGAGTTTTCTTTCATAATCATGTAATCAACTTTCTTATATAAAGTAATGGGCAGTGAATAAAAAAACTAAACACCAGCTCCAAGGCTGCACATCACATGTTATTCTCCTTAATCAGAGTGGACTTGACGCCAATGATTTCTTATTAGAGGAAATTTACAACCCTGGGTAATGGAATTCAAAATCCACCAAAATGTAATGATTTTTTGTGACTATGTAATAACATTATAGTGATATTTGATGAATGGAGTTCCTGGAAATAAAATGAGTTCCTTCCTTAAACTATCACCACACTTAACACTTGACTTTTTTCCTTTGTTACTTAATGTAAAGCCCAAACTACTTACATTTGGAATGACATTTTAGAAAGGACTCAGTGAACAATTTGTCCCTCAGAGGTGTTTTCTCTTCCAGGAGTTGTGGGAATGAGCCAATGGGAAAGAGAAGATGAGGGAAGACAGGATGAGCACCTGGGAGTCCAGAGGGCCCCTTGGAAAAGTCAGCCCTGGCATGAGGTCTAGGGAGAGGGAAGGTTCTAGGTCTCAGGATGGTCCAAGGAGTTCTTCATGAGATTAACTCATGGGGTGTATCCATTGTTATGCTATAAAACCATCTCCACAGGTCTGCTTCAGTCACTCATTTGCTTCACTTTGGTCAAAATGGTTTCCAAGGTGACCATGTGTGCCATTTAACTTAGTACTTGAATGAGGACTTTTAAGTAGGAGATCAAGAGTTGCCTGTCGCCTAGGGTCAGCCTTATAGCTCAGCGGATTAAGCCCTTGCTTAGGGAAGCGCAGGGGCCAGGGTTTGGTTCCTGGCCCTTCCTGCTGCACTGGCCCTGCTCTTGAGCGCAATGAGCCGGGATGGAGTCTGGGTGTGGTGGCACGCACCTGTAATCCCAGCACTTGGGAGGCAGGAAATAAGTGGATCACTATGAGTTGCATAGTGAGACCCTGTAGGAAAAGAAAAAAAAAGCCAAAAAAAAAAAAAGATTTGCCTGTTGCCTGCTCACCTGCTTGGCCATGAAATCCTCTTATATCATGGGACCTTCACATCTACATCAGTGCTGCCCAAAACTAATGTGCCATATTGATATACTCTGTCTTTTGTTCATGGAGCAAAATGTACTGACACAATTATTGCAACTTTTTAGAGCTCTAGCTGATGGCTTCCAAGACAATTTGCTTTATGGCTGAGAATGCAGTGCAGGTGTTTAACCCTTCAGCTTACATGTGTACATGTGAATGACCACTGGAGACAATGGCTCGATCTATAAAATCAAGCTCAGTGCAATGGAGTAATGTCCAGGAATTCACAGCCAGCTCAGTGCATCTCTATATATCTAGGCAGACAAATATTTCTCAAAAGGCTTCTTCTAAACATGTTTTCTATTCCTTAAACTTGTGCTATGTTTTAGGTCAGAGTATTTCTGTTAGCAAAGACAGAAAGTAGTTTGGGACTTTTAAAACATCCAACCATGTTTCACACTGCTTTACTAGTGAATGCAAGCATAAATAATGCCTTTCTTTTCTTTGCATTTTTCTCTTTATCTCCCCAGTTTGCATGCTCCACTTTCAATACACAGTCCTAGCGAAGAATAGCTAGAAATTATCAGAAAATTGTGTCATTCTGATTTTCAGTGACTTTAAAGACAATCTGGCTTTGCTCTGTCCCAGGAGACCTGCCATTTCAGAGAAAACCTTGCAAGATTCAATGAGCCATGGGCACCACCACTCAACTTTAGTTTCTAACTTGGTTCAGGGAAGCCAATTAAGAAAGCTTCAGGAGTATTTTCAATGCTTCTATTTATATGTAGCAGAATGCAATATGAATGTGTATGTCTTACAAAGCCGTGCACTGTACCACTTAACCATTTATTCTAAAGATCCTAAAATCTGAGACGGAGGGGCTCACTCAAAGCACTCCAGACGCTCTGGATTAGATTCTCAGCATCAAAATGAGAAACAACAAGATCAGCAATCAAGACCACACAAAACTAAGCATGAACCTATAAATTCAAGACCCCCAACTTGGGGGAGGTTAGAGGAATGGGCAGAGAAGTTCTTTGATGTAATTATGAGAGCAAATTTCAAGCTGGGGTAAAAAGACCAGCAAGTAATGATTGTTCCTTGAAATAGCTTCCCCCTTCCCCCACAAAAAAACCTTAGGAGTTCTTGATTTCAGTAAGGTCCTTCATTTGAGACAGGAAAGAAATGACAAAACAGTATCAACTTAGATATTCAATTAATGTAAATTTATGCATCATGAATTTGTAAAGGATGAGCTCTGCTGCATGGTTAAGGACAGATTTCAGGTGGAACTCAACCAATAAAACCTATGCCAATGTATGCCTAGCCAAGCATAGTACAAATTGATAACTTGTTTATATTAAGAGGAAGCCAAGGCATATCCATCTCATTTTCTATTCTAGCATCCTGGTTGAACGATGCAGAAAAAAGTACCCTGTGGATTTTGGCAGGTGTGGTGACTCTAGGCAAGAAAGCACTTTCTCTTGTTTTCAGGTGCAAGTACAGACAGAGAGCCACAATGACATTTTATAGATGAGAAAAGCAAGGCACCAAGAGGCGAACCAGCTCCTGGAAACACAGCTTGTTGAGTGACAGGACCAGATTTCAAACCCTATGCTGGGGATATAGCTCAGTGGCACAGTGCCTGCCTGGCTAAAAGGTTCTGAATTTGGTTCTCAGTACAAAAAAATAAGATAAAATCCCAGAAGTCTGGCACAATAACATTGGGTTTAATTTCTGCCTAAGTGTCACAGGCCACCAGACAGAGTGCTCTATGAGCTGCACAGAACTAAAGCAGGAGTTGACAGTACTCAATCACCTGTTTCTTTGACAAACTAGAAGAAATACAACTGTTTGTTAGATCACCTCCTCCAAAGTACCAGATGTGACAGGAAAATCAAGGCTTGTTCTCAATGGCTTAGAATGAAAATCTTAGCTGAGCTGACCTGTGAATGGTGACTCTATTATGATTACCACCAGGTTCTCCTCACCTTACCAGGCATTTACACAGATTTACCCAAGAAGGTCTACTTTTGAGGAGAGTAGATTCTGAAGTTTGCTTACTTTGAGGTACTGTTTCTGTAACACTCACAAATTATTGTTTGTTTTAGAGTGGACATAGTTTGTATGACCCTGGATCGATTCCCCATTCCTTAGTAATTCCATCTTGTGTTTCTTTTCTGAACTTTTCCCTCTTCTCTAAGTCTGACTCTGCTCCCAGTTCCTAAGGGGATGCATCACTCAGGCCTGGGTTCAGAGTTGAGAAAAGACTGTCCAAAATGTTCTGGTAACACTTGCTCATGGAACTAAAGGAGAATGGCACTCTCCTTCAGTCATACAAATATGAACCTTACACTGGCAATGAAAAAGAGGCTGGCTGAAATGAAACCAGCCTAGAGAACAGTAGAGCTGAGAGAATCATAATAATTTTTGAACGAGGGGCCACTGTTTTCATTTTGTGTTGTGTCTTATGGGCTTTGAAAGATATCTGGATCCAGCCACACCTGAAATTTGACCTATCTTAAGGCCTCTTAATTAGGAGAATCAGCAGAGTCCTTGTTAGGTTTAGGCTAGTATGAGGTGAGTTTTCTCTGCAAGCAAGCTAGCCATAATTTCACGATAACAACAATTAAGACCAATATATCTCCAATCTCTCTCAATTCTAGAAAAATTCTGCAACCAGCTCCTAAATGGACACTCATCTTTTTCAAAAAACGCTTCAGTACTGAAAACTCATTTCTAAATGAGGTAGCCTATTTAAAAATAACTGTAATAGTTTTATAAATTGTCCTTGTAAAAATATGTAGCTATTAGTTCTAATTCCTAGATTATTCCAATAAATCATACTTCATGCCACATGACAGGATTTCATATATTTGAATAAGCTCTATTCACATCACCAACAATTCTCTTTTTTTTTTATGAATTTAAGGTAAGGTCTACAGGGTTACAGCGTCTCACTACATAGATCAGACTCATAGTGACCTGCCTGTTTGCAGCCTCCCAAGCACTGAGATTACAGGTGTGCACCACCACGCTCAGTTTCAATCACCATCTAAGTGCACCCCAGGGCTGGGGCCAGCACAGCAAGCCGGGGATCGAACTCTCAGCCTCTACGTCTGCCTAAACAGGTGCTTTAATCTGCTGAGCTATTTAGCCAGCCCTATTACCAACAATTCTCTACTATCAAGATGGACTCTAGTTCCTTGTACATCCAATGAAGAATCCAGCTCATCCACTTACAGACTGAATACGAGTTCTCATGTGAAATACAGTTGAATTCTCCTCTCACTGACTTTGGCAGCAAAGAGCTTACCTCAGGCAGACCTAAATGACACTAAACTAAGACAATAGAACAGGTCAAAATATCAGTCAACTAAGGACTCTTAGGATAGTGTCAGGCCAATATTCAGACCAAGGCCTCACATTTTGAACTTCAATAACTGATCATTTGAACCAGTGATGAACTTCAGCCAATCGGCCATATCAAGCCCATTACTATTATTTATGCAAATAAAGTTTTACTGATACACAGTCACACCTGTTTATTTTTTCTTTTACATACTGCCTGTGGCTACTTTGATGCTAGGATAGAGTTAAATAGTTACTACGGAGACTATTGCCTGAAAAAAATATATCTTTACAATTAAGCTCTCCACAGGGAAAAAAATTATCAACTATCCCTTGATTTAAACCAACGATATCAATATTTACCCTTACCCTCGTTAGATTTTATTTTGTTACTCAAGCCTTCATTCTACCTTGGTGCAATCTTCTTTGATTTCATAAATATGTAACCTACATCTAATTCAGTCCCTTAAACATAATTATATTTCATATCCCACAGTCTTCTCATAAAATTTGTTTTAATGGACCCATAATGCAGTGCAATAGATATTTTAGATCACAGAGGGAACTACTATTCACTCTTAGCTTAATTTTCAGCATAGGGGTCTGGAAATGGCATTACTAGTTGTATTCTTAATTGGACAACAAACATGATATAAGTGCTATCTGATGAAATTGTTCATGTTAATGAAAATGATAAAGATGGTAGCCACTGGTTTCATGTAAATATTGAGCACTTGTGCTATAACTAGTTCAACAGAGGCCATAGATAGATAGATAGATAGATAGATAGATAGATAGATAGTAATGAAATGGATTTTGAATTAAATATAAATATGCACATGTGGCTAAGTGTTTCCTATATTGGAAAATACAACATTAGAGAGTTAAGAAAACTAGAAACACTAAAGTTTCCATGCTCTATAATCATTATTTCTTGTTCCAAGCTCTACTATAACCACCTGAAAAGCATTCCTTCACCTCTCACATATCCATCACCAAGAGGTATCTAGCAGTGAGGGCCATCTTTTCTGTGACATTTAATGACAAATGTGGACTCTGAATCCAGTACACATTTGAAAACAAATATACCATTTAAAATGGCTATGTTAAAGCAATTAAAAAGTAAAAAGGCTAGGTTATTTTACTTAAAGAGTATGGTCCCTAGTTGCATCCATTTATCAATAGAAGCCTCACACTCACATGTGCAAACATTGTATTTTCTCCTTAGTATGAGAACCTGAAAGACTAAATAAAATATGAAGGGCACAGTAGACACAACAAATACTGTCAAATTCATACTATTTTGTTTAGTGAAATTCTTTTATCATTTCTAATTTTTTTCTTTTATATAACTATTCTGTATTTTCTTTAAAATAAAAGTCTAGGTTAGCAAGGCAGCAAACAAACTAGAAGACAACAGAAGTTATTTGGGAATCCCTTAATTTTTAGTTTTATTATAAACTCTTCACTGAACATAGTAAATCCCTGTGTGGAGCTCTGAAGTCTGTGGTTGCATGTGGGATGAATGCTACCTTGTTAACCCAACTTCCATAGAATCACTTAAAGATATAAGGCTGGATTGTTCACTCTTTGGTGTTCAGTCAGTTTCACTTCTCCATGAGGCTGAGCTCTATGGCCTAGCACATTAGCACATCAGAGACATATTTGCCCCACATAATAACGGCCCTTTTTCATGTCAAGAATATGAAAAAAAATCACACCTGCTTTTCATATCCTTATAAGTAGTCAGGCTTTAGCCTACACATGGGTAACTTTTAAATCTCTATTGTACAAATTACTCTCTTGAGATTCACATATATCTACATAACTATGGTAGATTACAAAACACAACTATGAATACTTCCCATTCAGAATGAGCAGATCCTTTGCAAGAACTTTTCTTGCTCATGCCATTCAGCGAGTGAATCTGTTTCTTCACCCATTGAACCTGGGATGGTCATGTGAATGGCATGGTCAAAAAATGTGACTCAAATGATCCCCTGAATGTGTCTTCTAAAGACGGGACTGAAAAAATCCTACTACTTCTGCATTCACCATCTCAGCATAATGCCCAAAAAGCACTGCATAAGGAAGGAAGTGGAGACAGCAACATGGACCATGTGAAGAGAACGGTATAGCTGGAAGCTACCTGCCAAAGGAGCCCAGGAAGCTTTCCTGGACCTTCCACCTAGCTGTGTCCATGATTACTGCTGCCAGATGAGTGAGCGCAAGCCAAAACAGCACTAAAACTATCCAGAAAATCTACTGAATTGTGAGACATAATACATTGTTTTTCAAAGTCATTATGTTGCAGGTTGGTTTGTTATGCAACAACAGATAATGGAAATTCCAGATGGCTCTTCTTGTGTGTCTTCAAAACAGGTTAGACTTTACTCTATGATTAAATTAATTTTCAACCCCTTAAGATTCCTACTTCTCATCTCCAGCCTGCATGAGGTACCACTACAAATGTCACTGAATCTAGCACACAGGAATACACACTCTTATGTCTTCTGAGTCTCAGGACATGCACAGTACATGATCCATGCCCTGGATATCCAACTCCTAGAACTTTTCTCAGCATGAAATAGGTCCTTAGTTAATATCTGTCAACTACAGAATGAAATGAACATCCATCTTCAGAACTTAGTTAACTAAAAATACCAAAACAGCAAGATTAGGGGAAAAGGGTAAAGCAAGAGCCACCCAAACAGCAACTGAAAATTTACTCAAAACTCAGTACATCTTATTTTACCTACATGTATAATAAAGCCAAAAGCCATACCATGCAGACTAGCACAGTGATAATTTAAATGCTACACAGGAATATCTAAATCAATTTTTAAATATTATTCACAGAGCCAAGAGTGGTGATTCATGCTTGTATTCCCAGGTACTCAGGAGGTTGAGGAAGGAGTTCAAAGTTAGCCTCACAATTTAGTGAGACTGTATCAAAGTAAAGGATAGAGTGCTAAGAATGTGACACAGCACTCCCTGGGTTCAGGTCACAATACTATCCCCTACCAAGAAAAATCAGAGAGAGCATCTATCTTTGCCCATTAGGGTTAACATAACAAAATAAATCAGGCTAGATAATTTGTAAGCAGCTAAATTTATTGGCCACATTTCTTTTTTTCATTTTTATTACTTTTAATAAAAAATAACAATCAGGCAGTTTCAAAACATGTTAGTATGACAGCCACCATAATTAATACAGTGCATATCGTTATTTTCATAGTAGTTGTTCAGAGGACAAGATGCAGATATGATAACTTTTCTAAACATTATTGGTGCAAATATTTCTTCTCATTGAACTAAGAGAAAGTAGTTGTATACATAGCCCAATATTCTATAATAGTAGTGGGTTATTGGCAGAGCTGGCAATGCCAGAAGCTGTTGACTTGAGCCTTTTACAGCTCAGCATACTAATCTGGCTTTAATTTTTATGTCTCATGGTTAAATTTTTCTGCTGGGTGGTTAAGTCCATGTTAAAGCAAGACCTATATAACAAAAAATGTAACTTTTGTATGTGACAAGGTTAGTCAAATACCCTCAGGATTTACCTTGAAACCATGTAGAACTTTTGTCAGTGTCAGCTATCTGGATGAGTCACGGCCATTGCTTGACCAGTTTATTCTCTGTCAAAGCCTAAGAAAATGTTTTCTCTCTAGGTGACTCTCCTTAGGCACACTATACATCATAGATCCTTTTCCTCTGTGGCCTCATAATCTCCTTGAACAGAAAATTTGGGACACCATTGAGTTACAGGATGTTACAGTACAGGTTCTCATGTCCTGAGTCCTCACTGACCTTAAAGGGCTAGGACCAAAATATTGGCTATCCTTTTAGCCCTTCTTTTTCTCTAAATTTTGTCTTCAAATTTAAGTTCTTCACCTTCCAGAAGAGAAGCTTAATGATACTATTACTCTATAACATAGGTACTTTAGCTTAACATCACCGTCCTTCTGAATATTAAGTGCCTTAGACTTAACATGGAACTGGTGTTTTCCATCAATCACTGATATTCTAATAAATTTCTATAAAATGTAATTTTAAAAATTGTTACACATTTTTACCCAGAAATTTGGAAATCTAAGCATATACAAAATTGTAGTAGGTCAATCTTATGATATTTTTCCTTGTTTTGTATTCTCTTTCATTACCTTTTTTTGTTTTCTTTTAAAACAAACATTTACTTGAAAAAGAGTACAACAATAATTGAAATAATATTAGGAGCAGTACACATCTAAAAGACCAGAATGACAGGCATTCCAAGCATGGTTTTAGTCTTATACATTGCTACTCTGAGAAAGCTAGAAAGTCTAAGACTTAGGCATCAAGCTAAGTACACAGGTACTGTCTGTAGTCTTAGCTATTCCAGAAGTTGAGGCACGAGTACCTTAGGTTGAAGTCCAGCGTAGGCAACTTAGAAACACTTTGTCTTAATTTAAAATACAAAGGGCTGTGGATATAGTTCATTGAGGTATAGCACTTGCCTAGCATGCATGAGGCCCTGAATTCAATCACCATTTCTATTTTTAAAAAGTCACCAGCAGATTCTACATCTGAAAAAGTTTTATCTCTGCTTCAGAGATGGTGCCTTCTTAATGAATGCTCACACAGCAGAAGGGGAAAACAAGCTCCTCCAAGATTCTTTCAAAGAGGTACTAATCCCATTCACCAAGCCTCTTCCCTCAGATCTGAAGACTTCCTAAAAGTTCCAGTGCAGGTTCTCTTATGCCCTGAGTCCTCACTGACCTTGAAGGGCTAGGGACAAAATATTGGCTATCCCTGTAGCCGTTCTTTTTCTCTAATTTTTTGGTCTACAAAGTTAAGTTTTCAACCTTCAGAAGAGAAGCTTGGTGATACTAGTACTTTGTAACATAGGTACTTGAGCTTAACATCACTGTCTTTCTGAGTATCAAATGCCTTAGACTTAATGTGGAATTGGTATTTTCCAGCAATCCTTGATATTCTAATAAATCCTTATAGAATGCTCCACTTCATACTTCCGTCACCTTAAAGGTTAGGTATTATGAAAGAAATGTGTAAGTTGACGGAATCAGAATGGAATCATTTGTGCCAGCCTAAAAGCCCCAGCAACATAAAGAAAATATAGTCAGGTTGGGATGGAAAGATTTTTACTTATGACTGCCTGATAGTAACTGTCACAAAAGTCTGGGTCAGAATCACAACTCTGAGGAAAGGCCACCACATCATTTTATAAGAAGAAAAGTACTTCCACTAAGACAGAAACTATCCATTCATTCTGAAGCTGATGCTGTTCTTGTTATTAATCACTATGTTCAAGGATTGCTTCCAAATATCTGATATGATCCTCCTTATTTTTGCCTTTTAAACTTCCTCTTGCCTCAACTTCTCTGAATATTCCTTCAATTCTCTATGGTATGTGAATGTCCTTTGCAGTGCTCTACCATTCCCAAGTAAATGTCAGTATTATTTCAAAAATCCCTTTTCTTGTTATTTTTATTTATGTTTACAATTTTAACATATAAAGAGGGGAAAGAACCTTTGGAGTAGCAGTAGGTAAACCAAGAAATAATAAATAACTGTAACAACTCAGAAACAGGGCAGAGGTGAATGGAATTAAGAACAAAGAAGACAGGAGAGGCAGAGAAAGTATAGAGTGCTGAGCATTTTGATGTTTCCTCTCACTTAAAGGATTCACATGAAGCCACTCTAAACATCTCAACAGCTAATAGTGGTGCTTGGAGATAGCTCAGTTGAATAAGCCCCTGCCTGGCAAGCACAGGGTCCTGAGTTCAATTTCAAGTATCACAAATAAATAAAAATTAAAATTAAAAAACAGCTAATAGAATGTAAGTGCTAAAAGGATTGGGATTTATTTCTCCTTTTCTCAATTACCATAGATTCCATAGACCAGACTGTTATCTAAATTGAGAATAAACCTAAGCTACCAGGAAAAAGTTAAAATATATTCATTGTACCAAGTTTAAGAACATAGTGCCGGAAGTATCATTCTGGTTAGAATTCTATACTAAAATTGCTTTTCCATGTTTGGGCACATAGCAGTAACCACTCATCTGAAAAATTTATGAATATGAGCTGTCAAATAAGTGAGTTAGGAAGTATTTTTATGTTTTCTTTGCATCTTGAGAGCTACAACTGTTTTTTTTTTTAAATTTTATTTATTTATTTGTTTGCTTGTTGTGTTTGTTTGTTTCTTTTTATTTTATTTATTTTGTGGCTGGCTCAGCCTGCCCTGGTGGTGGGGGCTGGCGCAGCATGTGGTGCCGGGGATCGAACCGCAGTCCCTGCAGTTGCCTGAGCTTTCCTAAGCAGGCGCTTTAGACCACTGAACCATCTCGCCGGCCCCTACAACTGTTTCTTAGTGGTCTATATTTTCTACTTTGCCTAATATACCAGTATAAAAAAATTGTAATGAATATTTTAAAACATTTTTATGAAAAATTTTAAACAGACACAAAGTATATGGAATAAGCTAGTGCATCTCCATGTTTCATGAAATCCACATCTACTTTCCTTCATCTCATATTACATGAATATTTTAGAATAAGAGATTTCAGATATACTTAATCAGTATCACCTATAATCCAGTACGTAGTTTCCAAATTTATTTGTATTTAATGAGCACTAATTAATAGCACATTTTTATTAAGTGATAATTTCATCTAAGTATATGAAAAATAACTTGCTCATAATGACTTTGTATTTTTATTCATCCACAGAAAACCAAATGTCACACTAGAATAAATGATTCATTTTAGCTTTAATCAATTATATATTTGTTGCACTTATTAAGTCATTTTTCTTCCCAAGGATCTGAGAAATTGCATTTTCCACACATGAGATGGCAAACCTTGTGAAAGAAAATCATCTAATGGTTTACCTTCTTCACTAACAGTAGATTCTTCACAATGCCATGTTTCTTTATATTTTTCTTTGCATTTAAGTCAAAGTAAACAGCCCAATTATGGCTTATTCTAATGTTCAGAATATAAAACACTTGTTTTGCCTGAGGTTAGATAACAGTAATTAAATGTTTCAAATATTTAAAATAAGAACTAAAACGTGCATTACATTAATCAATGTCTTAAACTTGCATATTGAGGAAAAATTACTTCACAGTTATTTTATGACCTAAAAATTTGACTGAAATTATTGAATGCGTACTAGATTTTATTTTAACTCAACAGATTTTAATTTCACATTTTCTTATATTTATCATGCATTTATATTTATCATATCTTTGGGGGATCAAAAATAGAGGACTATATACTGTAGAGATCTGATACAATTCCTATGCGACTGTTCTTCCTCATCTGAAAAAAATCAATGACTTCACCACAGAACATGCTTTGTCACTGCCAAAATATCAAAGTGATTGAATTAATGGAGCAAGGAGTATTTTGTTAATGGCTGGATGAGAGGAGCTACACTCACAACAAATTCGTTTTACCTTTGTTCTGCATTGAAATCATCTGGCTGGGGAAGGATTCTATAAGTCCTGAGGTCCAGGTCTCAATTACTCTGGATCTCTAGAGACAGAATCGATGTGTGGAAGCTAGCTTGGTTCCTACTAATCCAGAAGAGTCGACAGTGCACATCTCTTCCCAACTCTGTGTTCAACAGCATCTAGGATAATAGCTTGAAACTGGAGAAGGTTGCAGCATTCACACTGTAGAAATTGGCAAATACTATAAAACAGGGCTTTATTTTCTAAGGAATCAACTGTTAAATACTGCCAGCATATTACCAGGTGGAACATGAGTACTCATATTTTTTTTTCAAAACCCCAGATGATTTATATATGAAGCTAAGTTTGAGAAAAAGTAGTTTAGACACAATCATTGTTAAATGTGGAACTCACTTTAAAATCATTTCTAATCAAGCAATAAAACACTAAGTTTCTGGCTCAGTGTATTTGGGGTACAGCTCCAGAAGTTTCATCTCTAACAGATGATGTTTATGAAAAAAGGTGAGAGAGCACATTTTGAGAACCACTAGCCCCAGGCAGTTAATGAGTATGAGCTACCAAGTAGACCTCTTAGAACTAGTAAGAAGAGGCTCAATTAACCCAGACAGATCACTGCTTACAATAAAAGCTGGTGAATAGAATCTAAACAGCAGAAATCTTTACTGATGATCCTTAGCTACTGCTTATTCTTATCATGTCACCTCCAGTTTCTGGGTTATTTATTAATTAATTCCTACGGCAATCTTTTATTGATTGAGTCTATGTTATATATCTGGCACAACACTACAGTAGACATAAAAGCTCAGAAGAGACAAAGTTAAGTCTAGAAGCTTATACCCTGGTTGGGAAGACACAACTATCAATCAAATAGAAGTCTTACAATTTTGCCATCATAAAGGTAAAGGCAGCTTGCTTTGAGAACTCAAAATAAAACAGAAATCATTGAGTCTGCCAAGAAGCATACCAGTTGACTTACATTTTTAAAACATGTGGAAGAGACAGGTTAATGGACCAGAGGGAAGAAGGACATAAATCACTACAGGCAAAGACATTAGCTTGTTTAAGGGAAAGCAGGCATGAAATTTCAATGTGTCTCACTGGAATCACTAGAACTTGGTAAAAATATAGAAGCTCAGGAAGGAGGATTGTAAGTTCAAGGTTAGCTTGGGCTATACAGCAAAACCTTGTATTAAAAAACAAAAAAAGTTAAAACAAACAAAATAGATGAATTGTTTTATTTTCTCTTAGCCATCAAGGTATTCATTGTCTCAGAAGAGACAGAATAAGAATTTTTGGTTTTCTAACACAGGAATTTCCAAATTATAGCAAACAGCCAAATCTAATTTACCATATAGTTTTCTTGTGTCAAGAAGCTAAGATTGCTTTTCATTGATTGATAAAAATAAAACACTATTCCTTGACACATGGAACTTACATAAAATCCAACTTTCAATATCCATTTAAAAAGTTTTACTGAAACTCAGCTATAAAGAGTGATAAACTGGAAGACATCATATGTAAGTGAATGCATCTTGAGTATCTTATACTCATAAGTGAAATAAACCAGACCTACATGTGGAAATATCATAAAGTCACCCTAGTGCAAGAACTCAAAAAAAAAAAAAGAAATAAAAATGGAAAGTCATAAAACAGCTAAATAGAAATCAAGGACTTAAGCATTAAACAAGGAAGTGACTGCAAGCAGAAAAGATAGGAAACATGGCAGGAGCCAAAGCATGCACTTATATACACAGGATGAATTCGACAATGGTCCCAAGAACCACCAAAATATTTTTCACACTGAGGACAGCAATGGGTAACACTAAAATTATGCTTAGAATGCCTGTTATTCTTGTATTTTAGATTTGTGCTGCTTCTAACGTAATTTCAGTTACTGCTATACTCTCTCTCAAGTAAATGATTGGTTTACAAGAAGACAAAAAAGGGTATTAAATGAGAGTAAGAGACTAGAAAAAATGCCATAGGATCGACCGGCTACAGTTTTGCATATACTTACATTTCTAAATGTCTGTGTAAAAATTTGTAACTGCTTTTATCACATTATATAGGGAAAATCTGATTCCAAGTTAAGTGCAAGATGTTTGATATTCAGAAAGGCAGTGATGTGAAGCTCAAGTACCTATGTTATAGAGTAATAGGATCACTAAGCTTCTCTTGTTGAGGGTTAAGAATGTAAGTTTACGGAAGAAAAAATAGAGAAAAAGAAGGGCTACAAAGATTGCCAATATTTTAACCCTAGCCCTTCAAGGTCAGTGAGGACACAGGACATAAGTGAACTGTGCTGTAACATCCTATAACTCAGTGTTTTCCCAAATTTTCTGTTCAAGGAGATTATAGGACCACAGAGGAAAGGGATTGATGATGTATAGTGTGCCTAAGGAAAGTCACTTAGAGAGAAAACATTCTCTCAGGCTTTCATAGAGAACAAACTGGACAAGAAATGGCCATGACTCATCCAGATGGCTGACGCTGACAAAATTCTAGAAAATGCTGTACATGGTTTCAAGGTAAATCCTGAGCAGATTTGACTACCTTGGGAGATACAAAAGTTATATGTTTTATTATAAAGGTCTTGTTTTTTTGTTTTTTGTTTTTTGTTTTTTTTTTTTGTCTTTTTGAGACAGGGTCTCATTATGCAGTTAAGGCTGGCCTTGAGCTCACTTTTGTAGCCCAGGCTGGTCTTGAACCTGCATTGATCCTCCTTCCTCAGCCTCCCAAGTGCTGGGATTACAGGCCTGCACTTTAACTTGCCCTTAATAACCTAGCAGAAAAGTTTAACCGCAAAGCATAAAACGTAAAGATAGATTAGCATGCTGAGCTGTGAAAGGCTTAAATCAATAGCTTCCTACATTGCCAGTTCTGCCAATAACCCACTGTGATTATAGAATACTGGACTATGCATACAACTACTTTCTTTTAGTTCAATGAGAAGAAATATTTTGTACCAACAGTGATTAGAAAAATTATCATGTCCACATCCTGTGCTCTGTATAACTACTATGAGGACAGCAATATGCATTGTATCAATTATTGGGAATGTACTACTAACATGCTTTGAAAATGTCACATTGTTATTTATTATTAAAGAAAAAAATTAAATTAAATTAAAATTTCAAAAAGTAAATTTCCAGTCAAATAGCTCAGCGGATTAAAATGCCTACAAGCAAATGCAGGGGCCCAGGGTTCGATCCCCAGGCCTGCTGTGCTGGCCCTGCCCCCAGGGTGCACTGAGACTGGGCATGGTGGTGTGTGCCTGTAATCCCAGCTCTGGGAATGCTGTAAATAGGCGGATCACTATGAGTCTGATCTAGCAGTGAGACTCTGAACACCTTGTACACCCTTTCCTAAAATTACAGAAAAAAACTTATCAGGGTGAAATAGATTCAAATATACAAACAAATTAGTATCAAAAAAATTTTAAAAAAGTTTTACTGGAGTCCAGATCCACATTCATTCACTTATGGTTGCAACTGCTTTTACGCTACATACAGCAAACAGAGGAGAATGGTTGTGAAAAGGATCACTTGATCTGCAAAGTAGAAAATACCGGATTCTGTCCTTGGCAGTAGAGGCTGCCTATCCATTCTCCAGTTTATGCCTGTGAAGCTCTCAAGCTGGAGGAATCTCTAAAAGGCGGATTGACCAGGGAAACATCCAGCCACAAGAAGGACAAAGGTCCCATGCCTGTGTCAGGTTTGGTTGGATCTAAGTATAAGGGGTTCTAGAGGCCTGCTCTCATCTGAGCCCCAATGACAGTAGCTGCTTTCCCTGACTTAGAGAAGGGCCACCAGGATCTGTGGCCTCATGACATACAAGGAAGATCAAAAGGTCAAAGAGGGAAACTGAACCACAAGCAAAGGCATGGCACTTCCAAAGCCACTTGAGGCCATGAGCAGTTCTGCAACAGTCATGAGTACATGAAGAACAGAGGTACTACACCAATCTTCCTGATCTATCTATTCCCTGATTTCCTAAAGGATGCTAAAGGTAGAAGCAGTGACCCTTTCTCCTTCACTTTCCACCTGTCAGGCAGGTTGTGCCTAAGTCCGGTTGAATTTGACCTAGTCAAAGAGAGAAATGTGACATTTCCTGATTAGTCTTTACTTCCCTGTATTGTTGTGCTTCTGTGGACCCCTTCAGCTGGCTCTCCCTGAATTTGAATATTGAAGTCATTTTTCTTTCTGGCCTCACTGATCTGCAACCACAGGGTAAAGCTGTTGATTCCTGGAGCAACAAGCTTAAGCACACCTGTGGACCATGTCTTTGCACCCCCTCACCACTGCAGCTGGATGCAGGGAGATATCAATGCCACGTCCCAAATACAGCTACTAGAGGACAGAGTGGATTTCATTTACTACCACACTCTAGGTACAAGACCAGTTACTATGTTTTAACTACCTGTGTCATCCAACATGACTGTTTTAAGAAGAAATCACTTAAGGCTTCTTCATGGTAAAAACTTTCCAATGCCAGAGACTTCTGGACCCCCCAAAAAAGGGTCAGAAGCCTTGATCTTGGCCTTAACCCAAGGTTGGGGTTTTATATCTTTGGAACTAAGAACTGCAGCAGTTTGGGGTTCTTCTAGGCAGAGAATAGCAAATACAAGTTTTGGACTGAAGATTACTTTGTTTGGCAAAAGCTGCTTGAATGGACCATTTAGCTATGCAAATTTAAAGTGTAGACTATAATTAGCAAAGGGGATGTTTGAAATGCTAAAACTGCTACCTTGGTGAATGAGAAAGTGGTTGTAGGCAGAGTCACATTCCTGTAGATAATTTTTCCCATAAAGAAAGGTTTCTTTCCCTTTAAAAATATTCATTTATTTATTTTGGGACAGGATGCCACTATTCTGCTCAGGCCGATATGGAACTCCTTGGCCCAAGTAGCTAGGATGACAGAGGACACCCACTACATCTGCTCAGAGAGGTTTCCATCCTATGAGGGATTTGACTGCCTTTTGTACAGTTTCCATATTCAGCTTCCACCAAGTGTGCCTCATGGTCCTTTCAGAACTAGCCACAGTGGGTCTCTTGCCTTTGAATATCTCACTTCTTCTGACACCTCCTCATTTTGTTTTTGCTGTCTACTTGTTTTTGAGACCCAAAGTGAGGAACTTAAAACAGTTGAATCAGCACTCCTAAGGAACTTCCTAAGATACACATTCTCGGGCCTCACCCTGGACCTACCCAATCATAAACCTGAGAAGGAGACCCAGCAGTCTGTGTTTTAACTATCGCTCCAGAGCAATTTTTCTGCCCACACAGGCCTTGCTTATGCTGTTTCCAAGGACAAAAAAAGAACAAAGGTACTTAAAGAAGGACTTAAGATCTGAATTTCATGTCACATAGAGAAAAGGCTTTATCATTGACAAAGACGCTATTGCCTGAGCTTCCACATGGAGTATTTGGCAGATGTCCTATTTGTTGTAACAGTGATCATGTATGAGTATCACAAGAGCAGGAGGAGCTATGGCAGTTCTCCATATGAAGAGGAACTCAAGGGAAGACACATGCAGAAGTGGACTCAAGCAGTGCCTATCTGTGCTTGGGGTCCATGGGATGGGTAACTAGCCATCACAGCATGTGGTAGTATCATGAGCCACACAGGGAGGAAACCCCTGGGGCCAGTCTTATGAGCTGGGAATGGCTTTAGCTGAGAGCCAGATTGTGTTTCCTTGTTAGTCTTTTCTTTCATGCCCAAGTCTCTGGAAACTAATTTCTAAAAGGTAATGAACCTCAGCAACTCCAGGTCACCCTCAAGGCATGGTGACTCTCTGAAACCCATAGTGATCAGCTTCATTTGAGAACCACTAAACTAGGTTTTGGCTCCTGAGTGTACAAGGGTTTTGGGTTGTTTGGCTTTGATTCTGAAAAACTGAATCTGTGTCTCCTGTAGCTGTGACCTTGGCTTTTTTCTCCAGTACCTACCAAGTCGCAAGGCGGCTCTTCAACTTACACAGGTTTGAAGCACGTGCACACACACACACACACACACAACTCTAAAGTACAACCAATTCTGGTCCTTTTTTGCTGTGTGAAATAGCCTCAGTGATTTAAAGGGCTTCCAGGATCTCACTAAAGCAAAGGATGTGAAAATCAAAAGCTTCTGTCTTATTCTCAAAGCTCCTTATATAACCATATCTGTCATAAAGCAAAAAATAAATAAATAAACAGAACTTGTTCCCCAAACTAGGGTGCACAATCATTGAAAGGCACCGGCATTGACCCCCTATCTTCACCTGATACATTTCAAACATGGTTGCTCTCACCCACGTTCTCCATGCATAAATCCTTTGCCTTTTCAATTTTGTTGGTCCCATCTGTAAGGAGAGCATTGGAAATGAACAGTTCTTCCTCCACTGTGTCTGGGATTACAAGGTCCTATTCACCCCAAATGCCAGGGAAATCAAAATGAATCTCTAGACTCCCAAAGTTGACATGCCTAGAAAAAAAGATCAGCATTACTCAACAGACCCTCAGAAGCTTTCTAACAACCATTCCCTGTGGGAAGCTTCTCTGAAGTGCAGCACTATCAGCTAGAAATGTGAGAACAAGTAGAAGCACCTGCTCATTAGATGCTACTCTTTTGAATTGCACTATGGACTAGAAAGGCACTCATAGAATGATCTCATCTTGTTAACACAACCAGGACTTTCTAGAGTTTTTTATGAGACATTCACATGCCATAGAGGAGAGAGGAGAGAAAATAGTGAACTTCCAGAGCTCACATGAGACCCAGTGGTTGCTTAAATAGTATCCTGACTTGAGCTCCAGGACCAAACTGCAGAGCAGGGAGAGTCCGGTTCTGCTTGCCACTGAGCACAACTGCAATGGATCTAAATTCCTGAGGCAACTTAAATTTGAATGCAACTTAAAATCTAGAAATTTATGAAAAAATGTTTTGAGCCTTAGTAGGAAATCCATTTAGCTTGATAAGTTAAAGAGCAAACAGAAACTTTTAAGTAAGCAGGTAATGTTTGACTTACATAGGACCTGCAAGAACATCTTGCTACATCCTTTTTTCTCTTCTCATAGAATATAGAATCCAAACTATTCCTTAACTTCTGGGAAAGAAGTTACCTCAATGACAGTAAACCTTTTGGAGACCAAGTGCCCAAAGTGCAACACCAAACCCACTTATTTAACACAGCGTGTTAACACTGCAACTAAACCTGAATGCTTGGCTGCTGGGCCAGCGGTGGAGTGACTCGGCTTATATGCTGCAACAGAGGGCTCCGTATGCCTGCTGTGGTACATGCATCATAAGTTCAACAACACTATTCTTCTATCGTGATTTCTGAGCTTTATATGCCATTTTCATTTTAAAGACTCAAGCATCATTTAATCACTACTCACATTTTGAATCTCTTTCTACCTAGGACAAGTGCAAATGACTGGTTATCTGTGGGGTCTTGACTGATGACCTGAACTCCCCATGTCAGGCAACAACCTACAATTCTGCACCACCTCATGGTGGTGCAGAAATGCATGGTTTTGATTAACACATCAATGAGAAATTTTGGCATTGGGAAAAATATCATAGAGTACTTAACACAAACCAAGATGGCTACCATGCTACTAGGCTACTCTATTTTTGCAGTCCAATATGTAGTAAAATATCAGGCTGGAGATATAGCTCTGTAGCATAAGCACCTACCTGACAAGCACAAGGTTCTGGATTCCCAGAACCCTAGGCACATTGTGCCTACCTGGAACCAGGCATGGATTGGCTCACCTGTAATCCCAGCATTTGGGAGGTTGAGACAGGAGGATCACTGAATTTGAGATCAGACTGGGGACTACAAAAGTGAGCACAAGGCCAGCTCAAACTGCATAGTGAGACCCTGTCTCAAAAAAAAAAAAAAAAAGGTCACGAGGGAAATAGCTCAGTGGCATAAGTGCTTGCCTGGCAAGTGCAAGTGCAAAGTCCTGAGTTTGACTGCGGTACCTCCCTGCCCCAAAAAAATCACTATGGAGACACGACTATATTTCATGGTAAAGTGAAGAAATGAGACATGGTTGTCACTAGAAAAAAACATTACTTCTGTAAAAACAGAAATATGGGAAGAAAAAGGAAGTGCTTCAATGAAAGCCGCCAATATGGGTGTCAGTGGCTTTTAAGAAAATCTTGATAAACAATAGAGTATAAGAAATACTGGGCTAGCCAGATAGATCAGCAGACTAAAGCACCTGTTTAGGCAGCTGGGGTTCAGTTCCTGGCATGCCATGCCAGCCCCACCCCCAGGGCATGCTGTGATAGCTATTGAGACTGGGTGTGGTGGTGCGTGAGTGTAATCACAGTGCTTGGAAAGCTGAAAAACAGAAGAATAACTATGAGTTGTATCTATGTAGTAAGATCCTGTAGACCTTATACTAAAATGCAAAAGAAAAAAAAAAAGAACTGCAAAAATGCTGTGTCACTGATGCTTTCCATCGCACTGAGGAAATTACTTTGTGCAAAATCATGATTGAAAAAAATGATTCATGTGGGTCAAGATACATGTATATGTCATATCGTATAGTGAAAGTTTGAAGAATTCTTCAAGTGTTCCACCTTGCTAGTAATGTACAAAATACTACATCTTTAAAATGTATACCTATTTCACCTGAAAGTTAACTTAAGTATTGAAGTCTAGGGCTGGGGGGATAGCTCAGTGGAATAAGTGCTTGCCTGGCAAGCCTAAGGTCCTGAGTTTGATCCTTGGTACCACAAAAAAAAAAAAAAACTCTGTGCAAGTATTGAAGTCTAAATGACTTTGTAAACTTTTTCTGAAAATGTCCATATGATAAATAGTCCATATGGTAAATAGTTTAAGCTATTTTTTAAATGTTATTTGGTTGTTACAGGGTAATACTATGCAGCTGGGACTCATGGTGATCCTCCTGTTTTCAGCCTCCCCAGCACTGGGATTACAGGTGTGTGGCAGCACATCCAGACTCTGGATGGCTCAGCCTGCCCTCAGGGTGGGGCTGGTGTAGCACAAGGTGCCATAAATGGAACCAAGGTCCCTGTGCTTGCCTAAACTTGCCTAAGCAGGCACTTTAGTCTGCTGAGCTAACTCGCAGGCCCTAAGCTGTCCCCCAACCCATCCTCCACACAACTGCAAACTGAACCCACAGCCACTACACTGAGTTACATCCCCAGCCTATTTGTAGTTTTATTTTGAGATAAGACATTACAAAATCACTATGTTGCCCAGGCTGGGCTTGAACTTGGAATCCTGCCTCAACCTACCACAAAACTGGTATTGTAAGTGTTGGCCATCATACCAAGCTCCAAACAATCCCTTTTACCACTGCTTAACTCTGCCACTGTATCAGGGAAGCATTTGTAGAAATATGTAAAATATGTAAAGGTACAGGTGTTTCTGTTTACAGTAAAATCATATTTATGCAAACAGATAATGTGCCAGATTTGGCCTACAAGTAAAATTTGAAAACTACCATCTAGGTGACAAAATATTGTCTTTTTTATTCACACTACACCAAAAGAAAATATCTTAAAACAGAGGGCCTCTTCAATCCTATGGAATTTAGTATACACATCCTTGACACTAATTTTTGGGCAGTTCAAGAAAATAAACTAACACACCTGCCAGCTCTTTCATTTCTAATTAGGGAGATCACGCATTTAAAACATTTTG
>PVKN010004825.1:0-32433 GCA_004027915.1 Capromys pilorides
TCCTGAAATGTGTGAAGTGATACCTTCTTGTGATTCAAATTTGCATTTCCTAGATTCTTAGTGGCATGGAGCACTGTTCATGTATTTGAGGATTATTTGTGTCTTCTTTGGAGACACGTCTGTTGAAGACTTTAAACCACCTGCTAGCCAAGTTTTTTTTTCTTTTTATTGACTTGTAAGAGCTCCTTATATATTTTAAAGACTAATAATGTTATCAGGTGTTTGTCTTGCAGATATTTCCGTCTATTCTGTAGACTGCTTTTCATTCTGTTGTTTCCTTTCTTGTGTGGAGCTTGCTAGTTTTATGAATTCCTACTTCCTTACCTTTATTTTTT
This sequence comes from Capromys pilorides, assembly GCA_004027915.1. NCBI lineage: Eukaryota > Metazoa > Chordata > Mammalia > Rodentia > Capromyidae > Capromys > Capromys pilorides. The sequence goes on from PVKN010004825.1 coordinate 336, forward strand.
TATTTTATTATTATTATTTTTTTATTTTGCAGAACCAGGGATCGAACTCATGACCTTGCACTTGCCACGCAGGCACTAGTGCCATGGAGCTGTCTCCCCAGCCCCTCCTTACCTTTATTTTTGTTTCCTATAGCTTTTGTATTGCTGGGAAGACCAATGTCATGAAACTACCCCTGTGCTCTGTTCTCGGAGCCTTACCATTTGAAGTCTATTATTTATGCCTTCTAGTCATTTTGAATTGCTTTTGCCAGTTGTGTGAGATAACGGCACAATTTCATTCCAGTGTTTGCATGTCAGCATCTAGTGTTTTAAACTTTGAAGAGAATATCCTTTCCCCATCATATATTCTTGGTATGTGTGGAGTTCTTTGGGGGTCTCTATGTGACTGGCCTATACATCTGTCTGTACATTAGGTCCAGATTGCTCTGAGTACTGTAAATCTCGATATATTCTGAAGTCAAGAACCGTGATATTCACAACTTTGTTCTTTCCTAAAGATTGAGTTCGTGAGAAGCTACCAGTGGGCTTTTTAGCAGACACTTTCAGGTCAGTTGGATGACAGATAGCTCAGCAGCTTAAGTGCCTGCATGGCAAGGACAACATCCTGAGTTCGATCCCTGGTACTAAGAAACTAACTACCTAACAAAATAACTGAATAACTAACCGAATATAAATAAAACATCATGAGTCCAAAAACTGATCCAAAAAAATTTTCAGGCCAGAAGCAATTAAGATGATATATCCAAAATGCTGACAGAAAAATACTGTCAATGAGGATGCTATTCTAGGCATCCTCAGAAAGAAAAAAGGTGAGAAAGACTTAGGCTAGAAAAATCTGGCCCTTAACTAAAAATATTTTAAACAAATGTAAATTGTGGCCAAAATAAAGGTATTATTGTAATGCTTATAAAAATATGGGGAAAGGAAAAGTTAAAGTGTAAAAATTTTGTATGATAGAGTTTAAATTATTCTGTCTTAAAATTGTTGTATTAGGGCTGGTGTGATAGCTCCATAGACTAAGTGCCTGCTAATGCAAGCACAGGGGCCCAGGGTTAGATCCCTGAGCCTGCCAAGCTGGCCCCACCCCAAGGGTGCACTGAGACAGCAATTCAGACTGGATGTGATGCTGGTAGTCCCAGCTCTTGAGAGGCTGGACACAGGCAGACCACTACAAGTTGATCTAGTAGTGAAACCCTCAACACCCTGTAGACCCTTCCTTAAAATACAAAAAAAAAAAAAAAAACCGCTTCATAAAAAAGCAGCTAAATTCATTCATCTGAGAAGCTGTTTACCCACTACATATCTTCAGCTCAGGTTTAATCATGTTTCTGTTTTTGGCACCAGTGGAACCCTTTGTTGTATACCACATAATTACAGCCACATTCCACTAGCCAACACGTGTGGTTTGTGCATGGGCTTCTGTGTCATACATGTTAAGGGTGCTTCTTGTTACATTTAAGGGATTTTATCAAAAGTTTTCATCTTTTGTTTTCTTAGGATTGACACTGTTGCTAATTACTAAGTCTAAGGCTATAAAATTTGGGACATTGGTCTGTCTTTGAAATTTATTTTCTGATCCTCTTTTGATGGCAAAATAAACACGTTTGCAAGCATGTCCCAACATTAGGACAACCTGTCACATGGAAATTAAAATTTGTAATAAGTAGGGCCAAGATTCAGCTCAGTGTGAGAAAACGTCCTTAGCAAGTGTGAGGTCTTGGGTTCAATCCTTGTTCCTACATACACACAAAGAAATGGTTGTGGCAAGATACAGATTGGGGAAGAGTGCTTCTGGCTGTGCGCATTCAAAAGGATATGATGAAGTCCTTAATAGCAAACTGGAAGGAGGAACTGGCAGGCTGCAAAATGGGAAACTGGAGGAAACACTTCAACCTTAAGAATTAAATCTCTAGTATAAATGATCTAAAATTATAAATCTATGAAAAAATCCCTATAAAATACGTTTCGTTTATTAAAAGCTAGCCTAGAACATAACGTTTAAGAGGATACACACTATGAAAATCAGCACTCACCCGTAGTGTAAATCTGTGCTTTGTTTATGAAGACTCCAAACATGAAGTGTCTGCATGTCTCGAGGTACTCTGCAAACCAGTCACCGACGATGAGCCTGGAGCGATGGCTGAGCCAGCCTTCAAATGAAAACACAGGAGTCCGCTAGCACCATATAAAGAAATGTAGTAAACCATTAAAAACTGCTGGTGGTTGGGGATCCCCACATTTCATGGTTCTTAGAGAAGGCTGGCGGCGGGGGTGGATGGGCCCAGTTGGACCTCCTAGGGGCCAGCAGAGGCCAGGGGTTCTGCAGGACTCATCTTTGGTTTCCAGGGCCTTATTGAGTATCAAGAGAGAGCCTCCAACTGTGCAGTCCAGTGAGGAGCTCAGAATTTTCACTCTGCACACTGAATATCTCATTTTCAGAAACTGTCCCTTTTCCTAACGATCTACTCTATCTACAAATTGACAGAAATTCTATTGCCTTCAGAGAAAAACTTGATGTATGACCTAGAATCTCTGAAGTAAGGAGAAAAATCCATTGAGTTTGCAATGAGACTTAAAGAACTGAGTGATTCAGGGCTGGCCAGATAGCTCAGCAGATTAAAGCATCTGCTTAGGAAGAGTCAGGGGTCTGAAGTTTGATTCCTGGCTTGCCATGCTGGCCCTGCCCCCAGAGCGCAATGAGACTGAGCTTGGTGGTGCGCGCCTGTAATCCCAGCACTTGGGAAGCTGAAAACGCGAGAATCACTATGAGTCCAAACTACATAGTGAGACCCTGTAGACCCTGCACTAAATTAAAAAAAAAAAAAAAAAAACGAGGGAGTACTAAAATTGTCCATGTTTATTTCCCAAGTAAAGAACATTTGTATTCATCTTAAGGTGATTTTCACCTTAATTAATAGAATTAATTAAGGTAATTAATTAATAGAAAACATTTATTGATAGCCACTAACTCTTCCAGTATTCATGTTTATTTCCTGATTTAATGCTTACAACTTTTTAAAATACATTCCTCTAGGGGCTAGGGAGATAGCTCCGTGGCACAAGTGCCTGCGACTGTACAGCCTCAGCCATTAGCTGGAAAGATTTCTCCAATCCATAGATGCTTTAAAAGTTATCTGTTTTTTTACATTCAAGTGTTTTGTGGATCTTCTCCTCACGTGATGTGGGCAAAATTTCCAATTAATGAACCTCTCCACTTAGGCCTCACCTCTGGGTACCTCGCACATTAATTTTAAAAATTCACTTTTCCAACCCAGTAGAAAAGAGGCTATTTTCAAAATTGATTTGACCAGAATTTTTTTTTCCATAAACTAATTTTTGAAAGAATCAGAGACTTTCAAAATTGAGTAAAACTAGGAAAGTTCAAAATCATCTGGGCAATACAAAGCTAGAAGAATGCATAACAGAGAACGGTTTTGCTTTTCCTCTTTGTGTACCTCAAAAACATCTGAAAATATTTAACCTTCTTCAAAAAAATGCTCACCTTTGGGCTGAAACCAAGCAGAAAAGACTTCAGTTCCAAAAGAAGCATTCTTTTTCAAAACTTCGGAGTGGAGAAGTTGAAACGGTCGCCTGAGGTTTGGTTGCGTACAAAGCTACATTCTGCGCCCACCCATGCTATCGGATTGATTTTGTGCTGTCAGCTCTGACAATTATTGTTCTATAAAATAAATACGTGCTTCCCAGGGATCTATATATCCGGAGACCACCTCAAAATCTTTAATAGACTTAATATCTTCATTCAAAGAGGGCTGCAGCCTCCTTTGGTGTGTGGTTTAATGGGTAGTAGGAAAAGACACCAGAATACTTTTCTACCCGCCAACCCAGTCCCGTATCTAGCGGGACCTTCATTAGAACCTCCCGTGAAAAGCAGTCGGTGCCTTATTGGCAGTACGTGCCATACTTCCTCTATTTTAAAGCCTCATCAATTTAATAATAGTTTTTGGCTCGTGGAAAGGAAGAAGAACTACTACCACGTTGTATCATTAACTGAATTCATTGCTTATGAAGTGTGACTTGATACTAGAACCATTAGTTTGTGAAAAAAAAAAAAAATTCAATGAAAGCTCTCCAAAGGAGAAAGAAAGGGGAGCGAGAAGCCCCGCTTTTTCAGTTACCTACTCTCACCCACATTCCTCCGCATCTGGAATTGAAATCCGGGCTCTGGAACACCGGCTCGGTCAACTGTGGGAGCCAGGGGCGGGAACATGAAGGCCTGGGTCTGTGTCAAGCTCCGGAAAGGGAAGCCAAAGCCCTGGAAAACCAGGGTGACCCTGTGTCGGAGAAGCGAGAGGATGCAGGCAGCCGCTTGAGAGGCGAAGGACTATTTCCAGGTTTCAGTTTGATTGTGTTTTGGACTTTTTATCATGCTTTGCCAGTTTTAACCCTAAAATCAACTCTTTTTCTAAAATAACCTGAGTAGATGTTTTTTTAAGCCCCGTTTTCCATTTTCAAGTAATTACTTGTTGCATTCTTAGCAGCCATGATGTTACATTCACGAACACGCATGGTTTCTGCTGCAACGTTACCTGGGCAGATCCAGACGTCTCAGCCTGTTGTGCTGCTCAGGCAAGAGCTGGGTCTTCTGGCAGGATTCTTCAGTGCCGACCACAGGGACAACAGCTCCAACTCCGGACCTTTCCCGCACACCTCTGACTGAAAGCTACACTCACTTGCAAGTAAGGATCGGCTTTTCCCAAGTCACAGCCCCAACATTTGATGGTCCGTATCTTCTTACAGAAATAATGTTTTTAGTAGTGGTTGAATTTCAAGATTAGACCACAGAAGCCTGTTTTATCTGAGCCTGGAGCCCACTGTGTTTAGTAAGAAAATACGTGATATAATACTGTAGTAATGGTGGTTATTAAGTCAAGCAGTACATTCAGTAAGATCTGTTTTTCTGTATTTTGAATATTTATTTTGAGAAAGAACAGATTTTATTGGGAGTTTTGTGCTCATTCCTAAAAGCAGGTCTGGATACTTTCAAAGGCTTTTTTAGAGTTTCAGGAAACCAGCTCTTCTCCAGTCCACCTAATCATCATACCTCAAAGTTTAACAACACCAGAAAACAGAAAACCAACCCAGACAGACACGTCCTGAAGTTTAATTACTGGTCGCCTCTTGAGGACAAGGTTGTAGGGGACTTTCTCACTCATACAGTTTCATATTGCTCCAACTTTTAGAACCAATGTGTATTGCTTTCATAAACAGAATAAAAGCAGTAAAAGTACAAATATCTTTACTGCTTCCTTTTCCTGGATGCCCCTGTCTCACCAGTCTCCTGCACTTACTATGGAGGGTCGAAATCATTTCTGAGATTCAGAGAGAGAGGAGTGTGCACTCCTGTGCTGGGCTGGCCCAGAGAGAGCTGAGGAGGGAAGGCACGGGGCACGGCGGCCTAGCGTGCAAACCGGAGGACGTGACCACCGGGAGGAAGGTGCGAGTGACATGAATGGCCTATATCTGGTAATCCGAGCAACAGACCTGGTGATGTAAATGTGCAGTACAACAACAATTGTTAATTTTCTATTCCTGTTTTGAAATACCACACCATGTTTATGTTATGTCACTTTGGTTTTGTCTTTGTCCTTGTTTATTTTTTTTTCTCTTTAAAATTAAAGATTAAAAACTAAAATGAAATGAACTGTCACAGCATGGGTATTTGAAACTAAGAAAGAACGCCTCTGCAGCCAACAGAGCCAGCCTTCAATAACTATGGAAAAAGAGAAAGACATGAATGAGGAAACCTTCCTCCCTCCCCACCAATTTACCAAAACCAAAGACTTCGAGGGGCTTTGTTCCACAAGGGAAGGGCCATTTCATTTTGCCAAAATAAACTGAAAAAGGCTGGGGATATAGCTCAGCAACACAGCGCCTGCCTAGCAAGCATGAGGTCCTGAGTTCAATTCCCAGTACCCACCAAAAAAATAATTAATTAATTAATTAATTAATTATATAAGCTGAAGAATGCAAATACCTTTAGGAGAACAACAACATCAAGTAGCACACATACTGCTAAGAACATAACATTACACATTTTCTGACAATAAATTTTGATATACTGGTAAGGGAATTGTGATTCAGAGCTTAACAATAGAGGAAGAAGTGCTACCATAGGAAAATAATAACAGTAGCGAACATTTGGGTATTTGTGAAGGTCTGACATCACAGAATGAAGACTTTGCAAACATCACCACATTTAATCTCAACACGCTTCTGCATGATGAGCACTGGGGTGTGAGACACCCAGCATCACACAGTTAACATGACAACATGGAAACCCAAAGAAGAGGGGTTCTAGGGTTGGTGAGATAGCTCAGCAGACTAAGTGCCTGCTTAGGCAGGCGTAGGGACTGGGGTTCAATTCCTGGCATCACATGCTGCTCCAGTGCCCAAGTCCTGACGTGGTTGTGTTTGCCTGTGATCCCAGCACTAGGGAGGCTGAAAACAGGAGGATTACTATGAGTCCGAGCTCCATGGTGAGATCCTGTACCAGATCCATTTAAAAAGGGGTGGGGGGTGGGGGCTCTAGAGAGACATTAAGGGCCCTTCGCTATATCCCAGCCTCACCTAGGATGGTCAGGATATCACTTAGGAGAAAAAGACAATTGTTAACGAAAAGGACACTGCAGTGGTGCCTTGGTTCATGAACTTGATCTGATGCACGATTCTGGGAAAGATGGCCATGGTTGAGTTGTCACCCAATGCACAGTTTGCAGTCGTCTTCCCCACAATTATGGAACGAGTAAGTTCATGAACCGAGGCACCACTATATCATAATTTGTAGTTCAGGAAAGAAAAATGAAGTAGGACAATTTCTGGGCTTTCCTTAGGCAAAGTGAGACCGTTCTGCTGTATCCAGGACTTCCTGACTAGGACAGGCTGCGGTGGTGCCCCTCCTCCCTTCTTGTGGCTTGAGGCTATCAAGGGGAACATTCCCACAGAGCAGTGCCCTCCACACGCTTGGTTCTGTGGGCTCCAGACAGCTCCTATTGTGAGGAGCTCACAGCCCCTGTAATTTAGAACCACTTCTGGGAAGCACTGAACATGAATACACAGAGAGACACACTGCTCCTCAAGGATTAAGGGCAGGTCACAGAGCACTAGGACACACCTCCTCAGCAAGAGAATGGAGATGTGGGATTCAGCGTTCTCTAAGGTCCTATCCCACATGGAGAGACAGAGGGAGAGGGAGGGGAAGGGGGAGGAGGAAGGGGGGATGGGGAGGAGAGTGACAGAGGGAGATAGAAAATCATTACTGATGTAAATGGAGTAAGATGTCAATCTATACTTCCACACATTTCCTATGATAAGAGAATATTTCTTTTTTCTCACACATAACACACATCATAGCAAAGATGCAACAGATTTAAGTATGTGCCTGTGTACCTGGGCTGGGGAGATAGCTCTGTGGCCTAAACATCTGCCTGGCAAGCACAAGGACCCAGGTTCAATCCCCAGTACCACATGCTGTGCCAGCCCCCAAACTGGAAGTGGTGGCATATGCCTATAATCCCAGTGCTGGGGAGGCTGAGACAGGAAGATCACTATAAGTGTGAGCTATGTAGTGAGACCCTGCATCAAATAAATTCATTTTTAAAAAATTAAATATGTACCATTTCTTCATGTAAAACTACTTAAAAATGCTACCAAGTAACCACAAGATACTATTCACTATATAAAGCAACCCAGTGTTAGAGAAGTCCAACTGCATAATGATGGGTGTTCTAAAACCAATGAAATACAGTGTGTGTGTGTGTGTGTGTGTGTGTGTGTGTGTGTGTACGTATGTGTGAAAGAGAGAGAGACAGACAGAGACTTCTACATAAAATACTATAATTGACGTTTGCTAAAGCACTCGCCCCCAGCATGAAGTTCATTTGTGTCTTTCCCTTTCTTGTTCAAAAATAATTTTTACCCTGGAGAAGTTCTTAGGGATTGATGCAAAAGATATGCAGAGCCCTCAGCATGCACCCTGACCCCCACATATACACTGCACACACAGTTCTACTAGAGGATATGTGGGTGTCACTTGGGGTTTTTATTACAAGCAACAAAAATACATTTAGTCAACTTGAACAGAAAGAACTTTATTGATAACAATGCCAAAAAGTTGGAGAATGAGCCTTAGAAATAGGCAGGTACCGGTTCAACTACAGGAGCCAGAAACCAGAAGTTACAAGATTGTCTCTTCGTGGGAGCACTCTGGTGGGGACCCTGAGGCCAGGATAAAGAAGGCTAATCTCTGAGCTCATCCAGTGTCACTCAGCCAAAGTCAGATTCCCCACGGGTGCTTTCCCCAGCTGAGCTGAGGCTACTGCCCCCCACCCAACCACACCAGGCCGCACAAGAATAGCCTGGGCTGTCGAGGACCTGACAGCTGGGTTTCCAATTTTGATAGAAGTGATGTGGCCCCCAGGGACGTGGTCAGTGAACTCCTCAAAGGAAATCTGTGTTCTGCAGAGAAGGAAGAAAAAGCTGCTGGAAGCCACGCAATGCCAAGTGTTCAAGCACATCGCATGAGATAACTTTAAGATGGAAAGAAAAATATAAACCAAACACATTTTTAAAAGAAAACAAAAGAAAGCTGTTCTGTTAGGAGAAAATCAGGACAGGAATTATTTCCTTCATTTTATGAAGAGAAACTGAGGTACAGACAAGAAAAATCATGAGTCCAAGGACACCACACTTATCTGCCAGAGTGGACAGGGCGTTACCTGGTCTCCAGCTCCTCACCAGGTACCGCCTGGGAAACTGTCAATGCCTCCCAGCCTTTCCTGCTTCCAGCCCTGGATTTCAAAGGACTTGAGCTGTGGGTGGCATTTCCCCTCTCTGCGGCCTCTGGTCCCTTCTGCCTCTACCGCTGGCCCCTGAGTTCAGGCCCAGCTGGAGTTTCTGCTGGAAGCATTAAGATTGCTGAGGCCAAAGGCACCCGGGACACTGTGCTGACTGCCTCCTTCACGTTTGGGGAAGTGGATGGTGGGGAACTGGGGCCAAGAAACCACTAGAGAAAGACGTCTGGCTGGAGGACAATCAGAGAACAAGGGCCAACCTGGAAATGGTGCAGCATGAGGAGCAAGTAGTCGGAAACCAGAGAGAGCAATTATAAGAAAAAAGCTGAAGAATTAGGGATATTGGCATAACAGCCAAAAAGTGGCCCCGTGGTGACCAAGGTCTCTTGCATCGGGATACGGGAGGAAAAGTGTAAAGCCACACACACTCTTACCCCTCTCTCAGGAATTAATCACCGGCTGTGATTTACTATGAAATTAAAGCCTAGAGTTATAAACACAACCAAGAGTATTTATTTGCTTCATAGCTTTTAAAGTTTTATCATGTAGCTGGCTGTGGTGGTGCACACCTGTAGTTCCAGCTCTTGGGAGGCTGAGGCAGGAGAATCAATGTCAGTTTGAGACCAGCCTGGCCTACAAAAGTGAGCTCAAGGCCAGCCTGAACTGCATAGTGAGACCTTGTCTCAAAGACAAAAAAAAAAAAAAAAAAAAAAAAAAAAAAAAAAAAAAAAAAAAAAAAAAAGAAAAAGAGAAAGAGAGAGAGAGAGAGAGAAAACTAAGATGAAGAAGAATAAGAGTCCTCTGAATAATTACTACAAAGACAATAATACACAATGTATTAATTATTGTAACTGTCTTACTAACCTGATTTGAAACTGTTTCATTGCTATTTTATATTTTTTTATTAAAATAAAAAAATAAAAAGAAGAAAAAAGAAGATGATGGCGACGACGATGAAGAGGAAGAAGACTTTCTAAAAAGGACCACTTAAAGCATATTCTTGCCCTTCAAGCTCAATGTCACAACTACGTAGCACCTAAAGCAAAAATAGCCATGCACAATATATAAAGGATTGTGTGTGGCTGTATTCCAATAAAACTTTAGCCACAAAAACATCACAAGCTAAATTAACATCAATGGCTTTAGTTTACTATTTTTGAACGCCGATTCTAGACCAAGTTACATATCAAATACCACATGAATGTCCCAGAAAAATGTAAGACCAAATGATAAGCATTAGTTGATTCCCACAGGAGTGATAATAATGGCCATGATTTACAACACCATCTCTACACAGTTTTCCTCATTCGACTGTTTTACCAGTCTGACGAACTGGAGCTATTGTAACCATCCTCTTGACCTTTCAAGATAGGGAAACAAAAGTACCTTTAGGTCAAACAAACTGCCAGTGATTGTCCACCTAGGGGTGTCTGGAGTTGAACCCAAACTATCTTACTTTCAGAGTTAAGTGTTTAATACCAGACATAAAAATATAATACAGTATGTGGAATGCAGAATAGAAAGCCAGAGTAAGTTTCTTGAAGCCCATGACGGGGACCTCTGAAGACTATAAGATTTGAAGAATTAAGCTGGAACTCACTGGCCTCACACCCTTCAGGGAAGCAAGGGAAAGGAAGGCCTTTAACACCGAGGGGAACTTAAGCCTGAAGAAGAAAAGAGAACAGCTCTGGGTGATTATCCTACATTTTTGAAGCCAAAGCAGGGAGGACTTGAGGAAATGACTCAGTGAACCCAGGAGAAAGAAAAACAGCCACATGATGGCAGGAGAAAATGAGGATAATATAGACTTACTGCTAAAGTGAGGGTTAGAAGTCCACAGAGACCCAGAAAGGAAACAGTGAGATGGCTGAGCTACATTCCTGAAACTAACATGCAATATTGTTTTATCAGGCTTACAGCTGTTCTGCCCAAGAGAAGCAGGAACAGATTTCTTCCTAACAGAGACATCATTTTATGTATTGTACTGTCCCTGGATTGTTCCCTGTGCAACGACCCCAAGGGAAAGCCACAGCCATCTCTGTCCCCATATTCTTGGAGCCCAAAATGGGCTGTTCTTAAGATTCTGAGGTTGTTGTGACAAACAGATGTCCTAAGCTGGAGCCATGAAAATATTCTAACATCTACACTAACTTCTGAAAGAACTCGGAGCCTCCGACTTTTCAGCTGAAAAGAAAGTTGACTAGAATGGGAGGGGATGTTTCCAAGCATGAGAAGCAGCTGCAAAGTAGGTAGGTGTTTGTGCTTGGTCTTCTCTTTAAATATTTTTTTCAAAAGAGAATAAAAATTAATAAATAAAATTTAAATGATACATGATTTCACTAAACAAAACAATAGGAATTCAACAATGGTTGTTATGTCACATATTGTCATCTCCAAATTAGTTGTACAGATTATGAGGCATAATCATGCAAAATTGATCCAGAAACTAAAAGGAAAAAAATTGCTATTAACTATTTTTAAGCATTAACTGTTCTGTACAGTAGACCAGTAGAAATCAACAGTACAGTTATTCAAGCTATACTGTGTATACACATATGTCTTTTTTCCATTTCTTTTTTCTTTCTTTTCTCCTTTCCCTCATCATAGCTGTTCCATCCCTTTAAACAGATTCTTTCCCTTTCACAATGCCTATTGTCTCTTTTGGATTATTTACTCTTCCAGGTTCTTACACTAGGGAGACAATATGATGTTTACACAGGTGGCTCTGATTATTTTCACGTGTCAGTATGGTTGCTAATTGCATTCATTTACCTATAAAATCACAATTTTATCTTTTTCATAGCTGAGTTACATTCCATTGTACAAAAATACTACTTCTTTGTCCACTCCTTAGTTGATGGGCATGTGAGCTGTCTCCAAGACTTAGCTATTATAAATCATGCTACTATAAACATGGCTGCACATATGTCACTATGCGATGATATTTTCAATTCTTATGGGAAAATACCCAGGAGGGGAAGAGTTGACTTGTATTAGAACTCGAATCCTAGGTTTTTGAGGGATCTCCACACTGATTTCCATAGTGGATTGTACTAGCCTGAACTCCCACCACAGTGGAGAAGGGTTCCTTTTTCCCCACAGCCCCTCCAGCATTTGTTACTGGTTGACTTCTTGATGATAGACATGCTGTCTGGGGTGACATGGAATCTCAGTGTTGTTTTAATTTGCATTTCAAAAATGAGCAATGATGTTGAATATTTTCTCTTATTGAAAAATTTTTGCACATCAAATAAATCACCAACACAGTAAAAAAGAAAATCCACAAATTGGGAAAACTTTTAGCTGTCTCTCAGACAAAGGACTTCTATCTAGAACACATGAAGAATTGAAAAAAAAATCAGGCCCTAAAAATTCAAAGACCCAATCCAAAAAGTGGAGATGAATATACGCTTCTCAGATAAAGAAATACAAAGGGCAAATAAATACATATCCTCGGTCTTTTTCCTATCCACCAACTATTCTGCCACACTTTACCCATCCCAAAATTCTGTCTATGTTGCTACTGAGCTCACAGACCTTCAACATTCACACATAGTAGTGAAATATGTTACTGCCAGATTTAAGAACTCACTTACTGGGCTTAAAAGTGAACTGGAAAGCAAAGGTGGGATTAGTAAATTCAAAACTGGATCAATACAAACTATTCAAATTGAACCACAGGAAAAAATAGAAAGTGTCTGATATGACAAATGTGGAACATGTCCAACCGTTTAGTTTTGTAGAGACGATAGAATGGACCCTAAACAATATTAGAAAACATACAATCGAGACGTTTCCAACAATGATGGCAGATATAAGCCCACCAACAAGAAGCTCAATTATCTTTAAGCAAGATAAATACTGAAATGAAACAAAAATACATCTTGTATATAGAAAAATGATATAAAGAGGTGTAAAACAAAGTACTAGAGACTCAAAGAGGCAGCAGTCAGGTGAAGGAGGGGTGCATCTTGAGAAGCACAGTACAACTGGCAGCTGGTTTTCAAAGGAAGTCGTGACAACCATGAGGAGACAGCTCAGACCTGAGAACCTACATAGGCAGCAGGTCTGAGGGAGAACTTCAGATGTTTAGAATCTCTGAAAACTATAGGGATCTGTTGGTTTCTCAGTGTGATCTATTGTACCCAGGGAGAAAACAGTGGCAGGAAAGAGGAAAAGATAGACATGAAGACAAGAGCTGGCTCAAGTGGTGACCCATCTGTCTGGTTGGTGAAACAAACCCAAGAACAACAGTAAGGGCCCTTATTTATACCTTTTGCAAAGTTACAAGACACCAGGTTGCCTAGCAACTAAATAGCCCACAGTGTCCAGGCAGGATGTTTTTCTCAAGACTAAAGTAGATTGACTGCTTTAGGCAGTGAGGCCTCCTCCTGCCCTCCCACATATGATCAATTTCAGCTTTAGTGGCTCCCAACATAACTTCCCTTTTTGTTTTGTTCTGCAGATCATAGGCATTCCATTACAATTGGAAAAGCTGTGTTTGGACAACTCTTTAGAAGACTTTTATACTTGATACCAGTCCAAAGATTTTTGGTATTTGAATTCTGTGATGTAACCCTAGATAGTCCAATAGTCCGTAATAATAATAGTTATTAGTGCAGCTGGAAATTGTCAGAAGTTGCTGGTGACTTGTGCCTTTATAGCTTAGCATATCAATATGGCATTAATTTTCACACAGATTACACTTTTTCTGCTGGATGGTGAAGACCAAGTTAAAACAACACTGGTATACACACAAATTTAACTTTTGCTATCTGACAAGGCCAGTAAATCTTCTCAGGATTTACCTTGGAACCATGTAGAGCACCTCTGAGAGTATCTGTTGATGTCAGCCATCTGGATGAGTCATGGCCACTGCTTGACCAATTTGCTTTCTGTGAAAGCCAGAGAGATTTTTGTCTGTCTAGGTGACTCCTTAAGCACACTGTGCATCATCAATCACTTTCTCCTGTGGCACCATAATCTCCTTGATCAGAAAATTAGGGACTCAGCTGAGTTAGAAGATGTCACAGCAGAGGTACTCTAATGTCATGAGTCCTCAATGACCTTTAAGGGCTAGGGCCAAAATACTGGCTATCCTTTTAGCCTGTCTATCTCTCTAAGTTTTGGTCTCCAAATTTTAGTTGTTAAATATCCAGAAGAGAAGCTTAATGACTGCCTCCCTGTAATGGAGGCAGTAAGCTTAACATTACAACCTATCTGAATAAAGACCTATAAAGACCTATAAAAGACCTATAAAACAAAAAATGTACCTTTTGTATCTGACAAGGTCAGTCAAATCTCCTCAGGATTTATTCTGAAATCATGTACAGCAGTTTGTAGATCTTTTGTCAGTGTCAGCCATCTGGATGAGTCATGGCCATTGCTTGACCAATTTGTTCTCTGTGAAAGCCTGATACACGAGATAGTTAAGACAATGATCCTAAGATGCTTAATCAGGTTTGAAACTAGCAGCTAATTGGTAGAATTCTCACTCTGATTAACTATATATGCTGATATCTGTGAACTAAGCAACTACACTGAGGATAGCAATGGGTAATACTAAAGCCATGCTTGGAATACCTATCATTCTGGTCTTCTACATGTGTACTGCTTCTAATGTTGTTATACTCTCTCAAGTAAATGTTTTTTTCTCTAATAAGAGACAAAGAAAAAAATGCCATAGGATTGTCCTGCTACAATTTTGTATATGGTTAGATTTCTAAATTTCTGTATAAAAAAATGTGAAATTGCTTTTTTTTCACATTCTATAGGGATTTACAGTTTAGAATATCAATGATTATCAGAAAATACCTATTCCATGTTATGTCTAAGGCATTTGATACTCAGAAAGATAGTGTTGTTAAGCTTAAGTGCCTGTGTTATAGGGTAATAACATTATTAAGCCTCTCTTCTGAATGGTTAACAACTTAACTTTGCAGACCAAACAATTGGGAAAAAAAGATGGGCTACAAGAATAGCCAATATTTTGGCCCTAGTCCTTTAAGGTCAATGAGGACTCAGGACATCAGAGAACCTGTGCTATAACATCCTGTAACTCAGTAGTGTCCCAAATGTTCTGATCAAAGAGATTATGAGGCTACAGAGGAAAGTGATTGACAATGTATAGTGTGCCTAAGGAGAGTCACCTAGAGAGAAAACATTCTATCTATTATACTTTATTGAAATTTATAAATAGACTAGTCAGATTTTGTTATTGGTCAGTTAGCAGAGATCTCTTTGAAAATTTTGGAAGTAATAAACTCTTTTATCTATAATTAATATGCACATTTTGTAGTTTTGCATTTTTTTGTCTTCATACTAGTAAAATTTATCTCAGTTTCTTTTTTATGTGTTTCATATAGGGTCTACAGGGCCTCACTATACAGATCAGGCTCATAATGATCCTTTTGTTGTTAGCCTCCTAATGCTAGGATTACAGGCATACACCACCACGTCTAGTCTCAATTGTGTCTCAGCATGCCCTGGGGCTGGGATCAGTATGCCAGGCCATGGTACAGGACAGGTATTGAACTCCCAGTCCCTGCATCTGCCTAAGTACGAACTTTAATCCACTGAGCTCTCTGACTGGCCCTTCCAGTTATTTTGATATATTTTATCAGCTGTTTAGATCTTAGATTTCCACTTGGTCAGTTCCTTCAATAGGCCCCAGGCTGGATCTAGCCTTATTGATATTAACTTCTTTTCTAAGTCTGGCTTCATGGTACAGCCTGACAGCATACTCTGGTACTAAAGTATGTCCTTCAGCATTCTCTGAAAAAAACATAAGCATACTCTTGACAACAGGTTAGTAGTGGACTGGGTTGCTTCCATTGTCTAGTAGGGAGATCTCTCCAGAGGATTCTTCCTAGCCTTTTTTCTCTTGTCTGATGGAATTGTCTTTCTGGCACTGTACTTCTATCTTTTGTAGAATTTAAAATTAATAGCATATACTGCCAGGTGAAGTCTATTATGAGGTATGAATTTTGTAGGGAAAGATTCTCCCTTTCATTTTTGTAATTGAATTTTAATTGAATGGTGCACATGGTCAACAATTCCTTGAGCTTGAGGGCTATAAGGGATCCCTATGATAAGGGAAATATGAAAAGTTTTACAAAACTTTTGGAAGGCAGCACTTGTATATGCTGGGCCATTGTCATTTCTAAGTGTCCATGGGCAGCCAAGGGCACAAAGGCATCCAAACAGTGAACAATGACATGTTTAACTGCTTCACCAGTGCAGGCAGTGGTGAACATGAATTCTGAGGAAGTGTCCACCAAAATATGGACCCAATACAGAGAACCAAATTTAGGAATACGGGTGACATCCATCTGCCAAAGGTGATTGGGGTGTAATCCCTGGGGACTGCCCAGTAGAAAGTGAGGATAGATGTGTTATACATGAGAAACATCATTTAACAATTTCCCAAGCCTGTGTTTAGGTCAAATGAAACTTTGTGTAAGGCAGAAGCATTTTGATAAAAGCTGGCATGAGATGCAGAAGCCTGTTAATAGCATCTGAGGGAGTAACGGCATGGCACCCAGCAATCTGTCTATATCAGCATTCTGTTCAGAGAGGGGTCCTGGCTATTGAGAATGAGCACAGATATCACCAATAAAACAGAGAACATGATGTGATCATATGATAACTGGAAGAGCATAAACTAAACGAAAAAGATCTTCTTGACTAGTGTGTATAGCGGCAGTTTCAATATTGCACATTATACCACAGACAGAAGCACTGTCTGGGAAGAGGCTAATTAGAGTGGATGAACGATCTTGCAATGCTCATGTGACTGCTTGTAATTCAGTCTTTTGTGCAGAAGAGAAAACTGTGTCCTGTATTCTGAAAGAGAAGGCTATTAGGTAACGTCCCCAATCTGAAGCTGATACATCTGTGAAGATGGAGATGCCACCCTGCTATAGCGACTGAACTTATTTTTGAAAGGAAGACAATGGGTATAAGAGAAGCAAATTGTATTAATTTATCTGAAGGATAAGGGCAGTCAATAACACCAAGGAAGTTAGGCAGCGCAGATTGACCAAAGGCTAAAAATTGGCACTACCATTTTTATTGAACTGAAGAAAAGGGAACAATGACAGCTTGTACCTCATGACCAAGGTGCTGAATCCTGAATCGCATGAGTTTGTCCACATGCAATTAGTTCTGCCACAGCACCATGAAAGGGGGTAATAATTTTAGGTGGACTATGTGGCATATGTAGGCATTGTAAAGGACCCTAAGGCTGCCAAAGAACCCCAGTGGGCATACACTGATTTGGGACAATAATTAAAAATACTGGCAAAGATGGGTCCACTCTAGAGAGCTGAGCATTAGAAAGAGCCTGATTAACATCATCTAAGACTGTTTTAGCCTCTGGTGTAAGTGCTCTTTTAGAAGTAGGGGTTGAGTCTCCCTTCAGAACGTCAAAGATAGGACTTCAATCATGAGTAGTCAGTTTAAGAGCTGAGCAGAGCTAATTAATGTACCAGGTAAAGTCTGAAAATCATGAATGGTTGATCTGAACAGTGTGGGGCACAATATATCTTTGTTGTACAAGTTGACCCAAATATGAAGAAGCTACCCTAGCTTCTACCCCTTTGGAGGCCTCCATTAGGCATGCCATTGCTTAAATGTGCTGTCAAAAATCAATCAACTATTTAAACCAAAGCTTTTAAATTGTACTCTGAGCATCTATAGTTGTTTGTAAAATATCAAAACTTTTTATACCAATTTTAACTTTGGACTATAAAAAAAGCAAACTTAATAGGAATTAGAAAAATTTTAAGTAAGCTTTTAAAATATTTCATTATTGTAAATTTTAGAAAGTACAATTTTTTTTTCTCAGTACAGGGAATTGAACGCAAGACCTTGTGTTTGCCAAGCAAGAGCTTATGCTTCTGAGCTATATCCCTAACCCCAAAATACAACTTTTTAAAGCAAATTATTTGTCTTTAGGATGTCTTTTAATTTAATCACCTTAAGGGGGAAATGTAAAAACTTTTCTTTTAGTGTCAGTGGTAATGGAGAGTGAGAATGACTTTATTTCCTGCTTTTCTGCTAAGCTCTATTCCTGGGGTGACGGGCCTTTGTATCTCTCTAGGTGGGCAACCCAGCTGCCTTACCTGGAGGCCCTTCACAAGTGCATTTGAAAAGCCCTTTAAAATGTTTTTCCTTTAATTAATTTCTGTTTTATAACCTAATTTTTTTATTTTGAAAATTTTTTTTTATCAAAGAAAGAATGACCAGTTGAGCAATACAGAAGTCTGATGTTTAAGAGGATAGAATTATAACTTTGATTTCCCTGCATAATCAGCATGAACGACACCAACCAAAACCTGGAGACCTCTTTCTGTTGAGGCTCTGCCTCTTCTTGGGGTTTTAACTCCAGAGCCTTAGGACTGGATGAGCTGCGAGCAGCAGCTTAATTTTCTTAGCACCAGGGCTGGGTTTTCTCAGGCCCATGTCCCCTCCCCGCACTCTGGTATGGCTCTGTAGCCATGGCCTCTGTGCACAGTCACTGTGTGTGTGTGTGCCACTGGCGTTCTGGCTCTGACAGCTGGATGTTCTGTTTTCACCCAGGAGGGCACCTTCTTGAGCCTAAGGAATTTTTGTTGCAGCAACATGCATAGCCAACACCAAGGCCACTGCCAGTCACAGTCAGGACCCTCCTACTTAGCACCAGCCACACAGGACTGGAGTAGATGGGGTGCGCCAAGCTCTGTGGCTGGGTGGGGCAAAGAGATGTGCAGGGGTGGGGAAATCCTAGCTGGGTCAGCCTAGGACCAGAATGGCCCTCTCCGAACCCCCTTTGTGCCCCACCCACATCCCCAGCAATGCCTTTCCACTTGAAACAAATTGCTTGCAATTTAGAAGAGTTTTTCCCTCTTTCATATAATTAAGCAAACCTAGAGGGTTTAAACTCCATCTGCTGGACCTTTACTCTACCCTCCTTGTCCCATTTGAGACTTGATTTTAAGACAGTACTCCACTCTAAGTCCTTAGTGGTGGGCTTAAAAAGTAACACAAATCTTAGAACCAAGAAAACAGCAAACATTTTTACATACATCTGTAAACAACTTTGGTTCTTGAGATCCACGTGGTCCATCTTTAACTAAATCTACCTTTCTCCTTTTTGACTTTTCTCAAACCTGTTTCTCTCTTTAAGATCATTCATCCCTCTGGCCCTAACAAGCCCATTTCTGCCGCTAGTGAGTCTCCATCCCCAAGTTTTACACCTAACGTGCCAGTACCAATGCACGCCTGTGCTGAATACTGGCTCCAACCAATTCCCTTCCCTCCTTTATGCTCACCCTCTGTAAGAGTTCCTGCTGCCCCCACTTATCTCCCACCCGGTGTCCTGCTTGGGCACCAAATGTAGGGACCCACTGGTCTCTCAGTGTGATCCATTGTACCCAAGGAAAAAATAGCTGCAGGATAGAGGAAAAGGTAGGCAAGAAGACAAGAGCTGGGTCGGATGGTGGCCCGTCTGCCTGGCGGATGAGGACCCCCAGAACAACAATGAGGGCCTTTATTTATACTTTCACAAAGTTGAAAGGCACAGTGTTGCCTAGTGACCAACAGCCCACAACACCCAGGGAGGACGCTTCTCACACGTCAGAAGGAGCCTGACAGCTTTAGGCAGTGAGGCCGCATCCTGCCCTCAGACACAGGTTCAAGTTCAGCCTTAGCAGCTCCCAACCAGAAACCTTAAGTCACACTTCTCCCAGGCTGCTTCCAGGTAGTGGAGAAACAAAATGAGTGAGTCAGAACCAGGCTATTTTGATAGTTGCAGGGTTGCTGTAAAGACAACTTTGGCTCAAGAAACTGCCGTTGGCCTGGCCAAGGATTTCTCAGAACTATCTGTAATCCGAGGCTTTCTGACCCAGTCCTCCCTCCCTGTCTTCCTTCACCATTGCCAGATGGATACATGTTGAAATTTCCTCGCCAATAGTTCTCAACCTGAAACAGTTTTGCCGGTACAGACATGTTTGAGCAGAAAATAATAAAGGCATAAAACTAAAGGTAAAAATGGGCAAGCTCCTGATTATAGTTAGAGATTTCAACTCTCCTCTCTTAGTTATTTGATAGAACTAACAGAGAAGGAGCATGGGTGTGTATAAACTGAAAGATACTGTTCCCCTACATTTAAGAGAAATTTATAAAAATTTTCACCAACAGAAGCAGAGTTCTCATTCTTTTCAAATGCACATGGAACATTAACTAGATAGACTGGACCCTGGGTCATACACCTTAATATATTTAAAATAATCAAACGACGTATATTCTCTGACTAGAGTGAAATCAAACTAAAAATTAATAGAAACACTTGGCGACACACTTCTAAATAACCTGAGAAGTTTCAAAAGAAATGAGAAAATATATAGCAGGGCTTAGAGGGAAACTGATAGCTCCTACATTAGCAGAAAAGACCTCAAAAAAATGAAAGAAAAGAAAGAAGAACAGTTCAGGGAAGGCAGGAAGAAAGAGGCAATGAAAACAAAAGCAGAGATCAATAAAACTGAAACCAGCGATGATACGGTCAGCACAATCCAGTTCCTGTTTTGTAAGAAAATCAATGAAATACAAAGTAGCTATACTAAAACTGACCTCCCAAAAAGGAAAAAAACATAAATTACTGATATCATGAATTAAAGAGAAAATACCACTTAATCCCTGCAGACAGTAAAAGGATAAAGGAATATTATGAGCAATTCTGTAAATAAAAATCTGATTCCTTGAAAACCACAAATACCACAATTCAACTGTAATGAACCTGATCACCAAATGGTATAAAAATATTTTTAAAATTCAATTCTATATGTACCCATATGTATAGCACCACTATTTGTAATAGTCAAATTCTGGAAACAGCTCAGATGTTCCCAAGAGAATGGATAAAGAAAGATGTGGGTTTTAATGCTATGGAGTACTACTCTGCCATAAAGAAGGATAGGCTTGGGACATTTATAGCTAAATGGATGGATCTTGAAACCATACACTTAAATGAAATAAATTGGATGCAAATGTTTAAATGTCGTATTGCTTCTCTGGTGTGAGAAACCAAAAGTGTAGATAAGGACCAAAACGTATATTAGGTATTGAGAAATAGGAAGAAAATGTTCAAATGTGGAGGGGAACAAAGGAAGGATGGGAGAAAGGAAAGAAGGAAATATTTTTTTGAAAAGAAGGAAAAATTAAAACAAAGATTTTATGAATGAAGAGGTGAGGAGGGGTTGAGCGAAGGGAAGGGAAGAGGAAAACAGAATCAAGTTGTATCATACAGGTATAAATTCCCTGTGATGAACCTGATCATTGTGTATATCTAAAATGTACCAATAAAATCTCATTGAAAAAATTCAATTCATAGTTTAAAAAGCATTTGAAAAAACAATTTACCCACATTTACCATTTGCACAAATCAAAACTACTTCAGGTTACATAGCACACTGTGTGCCAACAGAGAAAGTCACTTGTCTTGTTCTGCCCAGCTGGCATTGGGTTGTTAGACCAGCATGATACTTTATGGAATTTCAAGTAATGTTTTATTTGCTGAGTGTCCAAATACAGGCCCTAAGTGATCCAACTAGTAATTGCAGAAAACTAGTAGTAACAATAAAGTAAAAGGAGTAATAGCAAGGATGGGTAAGAGACACCATACCCTTCTGTGGCCCTCCACAAAGGCCTTTGCATGTGAGAAGTGATTGGCACAATGTTGTAGGTAAGGAAACTAAAGCAGAGAACTTGAGTAGGGATTACTCAAAAAGAAGAACAAAGAAGAGGAGGAGGAGGAAGAGACGAAAAAGCAAGAGGAGGAGGAGATGAAGAAGAAAAAGAACAGGGGCCAGCAGTTCAGCAGTCTAAAGAGCCTGCTTAGGAAAGCTTAGGCAACCATAAGGACCATGATTCAATCCCTGGCACCCCATGCTGTGTCAGCCCCACCCCGAGAGCAGGCTGAGCCAGCCATAATACAAAAAAGAAAGAGGAGGAGGAGGAGGAAGGAGGAGGAGGAGGAGGAAGAGGAGGAGGAGGAGAGGAGGAGGAAGAGGAGGAAGAAGGAGAAGGAGAAGGAGAAGGAGAGGAAGGAGAAGAAGGAGAAGAACAGGATGAAATCTCAAGTACAACTACTTTCAGAAGGGAATTTTTCTCCCCAACCCATTATCCACATTATCTGGTTGTGATCTTTCCTCCTTAGGAGAATAAATAAGGCTAAGATAATGGTCATTTTCCCATCATTCATAGGAAAATGGCAGCAACAGCATATACTTGGTCTCTTGCCAAGTCTTCCTAAAGCTCAAGTTGTGGGTGAATAAAGATCCTGCCAGTACTGAGCACAGCTGTGTGCTTCTCTAACCCAGACCTGCCTTTTTCATCAACCAGCCCACAGAGCCACCATCTGTACTGTATGTGCTGAGGATCGTTGTATCCTCTGGAACACACACACGCACACATACACACCCACAGACCCACACACACACACATACACTCCACAAACAGTAAGTGGCTGCAAAGGGCCAGGGATTTCTAGCTTGAAAGGAGGAGCCCCTCCACATGACAGTGGACTTTGAGCTGATAACACATTTAAGATCTGTGGCACACAAGGTGACTGTGGTTGATGCCACGGTGTATCATCAAAACCATAGAACAAATGTGTTGTGTGCTCTCCCAGCAAAATCAGCTATGTAAGGAAATGCATCTGTTAATTAGCTAAACTTCACCATTCCACAACGTGTGCTTGCATCTATTTGAAACATCGCGCACATGATGAAAACAGGCTATGTAATTTGTCAAATAAAAATCATGTTTCAAAAAGGAATACATAAGTTAATTTATTGAAATAAGCCCCTCAGAGCACTGCCGGACAGCGCTTCACAGTACGCTGATAAATGCTTGCTAAATTCAAGTCACTATTTTCCATTAACCTCCTGAAAATTGAAAGAAAAAAAAACTGCTCAAGTGAACTGGAAAACAAACAGATGAACACCACTTTTTTCTACCCTTTCTCCATACCAACAAGGCAGTGGTCCAAGAACAACATTCCTGCCCTTAGAAATGAGCTGCCAACATGAATGCGATTCTTCAACCATGAGAAAATGTCTTCTCAAGGTTAATATTGGAAATTCTTATGAACTTTGGGAGATAAGACTATTTGCTCTGATAAAGGCTAGGACTTTTTCCTCCTTTTTATCTGGATTTGTCAAGAATTAGTTCATGTTAACTGCATTTTTCTTTTCCCTCTCTGTTGCCCTGGCCTGCTTTGGGATCAATGCCAATAACATGTTTTCCCCATACAATGGTGGACGTAATCAAGTACTGAGGTTCCTATGTTGAATAAAATCTTAGGATAGGAAAGGTGTCATTTAGGAATAATAAATAGGGCCATCGAGATGGTTCAGTGGCCTAAAACACCTGCTTGGGAAAGCTTAGGCAACCACCGCAGGGATCTTGGTTCAATCCCCAGCACCACATGCTGTGTGTGCACCAGCCTCACCCCCAGGGCAGGCTGAGCTAGGCCATAATAATAAAAAAATAAAAATAAAGAAGGAATAATAAATAAAAGTTATAATATGGAGCTGCTCAGACATAAGAGTATCTGAACCACAGCAAGGCAAGTATTCAGCTTTATAACTTTTGAGTCTCTTCATGTAAATAAATTCATGGGTGTTAGAGTTCACATTGCAAATAGAAAGAAGGTCAGTGAAGAAAGCAAAGGACAAAAAAAGGTGGGAGGAAAGAAGATAAGAAGAGATGGAAAAAGAAAGAGGGTAAGAAAGGAAAGAGAGAAAGGCAGGGGGAAGAATTCCAAGTTGGGATTCACAGTACTTGGCAGAGTCAGCCAACTTTGGGAGGCAGAAAGAAAACACAGCCAACTCTGGGATTTCCAGTTACCTATTGATTACTATCCTGAAAGAACCGCTGCCAGATGGAAAGTTACTCTAAACCGAAAGCTTCTGCTCTCTGAGCCTTGTGCCCAGGATATAGATAGCTGGTGGTGAACACTTAAGGAATACACGACACTGTATAAATTTCCTTTCTGTGTTAGTAAAAGGGAGGCCCACGAGTGCTCAGTGTCTTCCCTACAGTTTTATAGAAAACCTTAGACACCTGACGTGTACAAGGTGGAACTATTCGGGGCGATTCAACTGGAACCCAAGGGACTGGAAGCTGAGTTTGACTCTGCTTTGCCCCCTCTGCGCGCTCGGCCTACAGATGGGGCAAAGCAAAGGCACCTTTACTTCGTTTCAGGTGACGCCTTCAGTGCCTGGCGGTTGGCAGCAAGGCCTTCCCAGGGCTCCTGCCGCTAAGGCGTCTCCCCCAGAGCGCAGCTGCTCCAGCCCTAGTTCCAGACCCTTCCTCCAGCTCCTGCTGCTCGCGCTGCGAGGGACGGACGGCAAGCACAGGTGGGCGCGTTCCAACATCCTGTCTCCAGTGTTATGCCATCATCTCTCTGGGCTCTTCTTATTTTCATAAGAAAACCCACAAAAATGCAATCTTAGTGGAAAACAGTGAATCAATCAATTACTTCATTGTCTATTCTACAAAATGAGTTCCAGAGTCGCCGCAGACCTCCCAATCTCCCGACCTCAGCAGCCAAAGATTCTCCAAGCTTCCACACTAGGTGGTTTCCACTGCCTCGTCCCCAGGGGGCTCTCAGGCCTGCACGACCTCCTTTTTCCGTGTCTTTTGAGGGTTCCCAGAGCAATAAACATCCCCAAAGCAGGAAGGGCAGGCGCTA
Organism: Capromys pilorides; assembly: GCA_004027915.1. NCBI lineage: Eukaryota > Metazoa > Chordata > Mammalia > Rodentia > Capromyidae > Capromys > Capromys pilorides. The sequence goes on from PVKN010004825.1 coordinate 24,882, forward strand.
CAATGGTCCGTGTATTACAGGACAGTGGTTTTGAGACACTGCGTTTCCCATTCATTTAATTCCAGCCCTCCACGTCCTCTCATGATACACCCTAGCCAGAAAAATAATAGCGAAGCTGAATCACTCCTAGAAGCAGCGCCCCTTTCCTGCTGGTCAGACCAGAGGCGAGAGCAGAGCCAGCCACCCGGACGACCCGGACTCTTCTCTTCCGGGAATTCCGTTCCTGAGGATGGACAACTCCAGCAGGGACGCATTCTGTACAGCTGTTTTGTAAAGTGTGTGTGCTGGCACCTTGGCCGTGGAGTCTACAATTCCACAGACACTGCAAACAGATGGTGCAAGTTTGGTAAAAGTGGGAAAACTGATAAGGTGTGGAGAAAAGCTAGAGAAGTACTACGTGACTTTGGAAAAGTTGGTATCCTCTATGGGCTTTCAGATTCCTCCATTGCTAAACCAATGACTTTTTTTTTTTTACCTTGCATTTACCAGGCAAGCACTTATTTCACTGAGCTATCTGCCCTAGCCCCCATACTTTGACTTTTAACTAATTCCTTTTCTTTCTTTCTTTCTTTCTTTCTTTTTCTTTTTTTTTTTTTTAACCAGGAATTGAATTCAGGACCTTGGACTTGCCAGTCAGGCACTGTGCCACTGAGCTAAATCTCTGGCTTAACTAATTCTTTTTTGGAAATACTTCTTGTCATTTAAATATGATTTGTGATCCTGAAGTTATGCAGTTTAACCACCCAAGCTATATGCCATTAAGAGGGTGAAAACATAATGAACTATGGAGTCCACACATAGTTGGAGCCTTGGAAGAGTGACTAAATTAAGTCACTGGGGTGGAGCCGTGATTGATTGCTGGCCACTTCCTGAAGAGAGCGAAACCACAGACACAGAGACACACCCGCCCTTCTGCCATGAGGTGTCCTTACTGAGCCTCTGCCATACTGATTGATTTGTAGTCTCCAAAACTGTGCTCTAAATAAACCATTTCTTCTCCTAAATTTGCTTCCTTGGTTATTTCATTTTGATAATAACAAATGAACTAATACTCCACTTTGATTTTTCCCCAAACTGAGAAACATTTACAGGTGCAGATACATCTTTCAACTACGTCAGGACCCCCAAGCATATCACCCAGTGCAGCCACTGCTTGCATAGCTCTCCATGCCCTTGGTGAAGCCACGCACACCGTGTGGCACCACAAGCTCTTATTCCCCTGTGAAGTCTGTCTCTTGGCCCACTTTTTGCAGCTCTGTTCTTGTGCCAATGGTGCTGCCCACAGGCGAGGGTACCAGGGAGCTCCACATAGCCACTCACTCCTTGTGGTCTAGGACTAGACCTTTGATGTCCTTACTGATAAGAAGTCCGCAGAGGCCAGCTGTGGCCCTTGTGAAAGTCACTGGAAGTCAAATTTGTGTGATTAGAAATCAAACTGAGTAACTCAGTTTGGGGCTTTTTATTTTGAAGATATTCATGTAAACTTTTAAGACTGTTTTTCCTAGTTCTCTGGGGTTGCATAATAAGCAAAATTGTTATGCTTAAATTCAGAGAAGGAGAGGAATATGCTTCGCTATTTTATAGCAACATTTCGCAAAATGTGTTCCTTAGAATGGCAGATGCTGGAAAACCACGCTGAGTTTTGTGGTGCAAGGAGGCTGAGGAAGGCTGGGCATCCTACCCTGAGGACTCATGAAGCATGTTGAATGTTTTAAAGGCTGTGAGACATTTCTACAAAAACTTCTTTTTATTTCCCTGACCTCATTTGCACTCAAGGGCCTTCCTTAGGAATGTCACATCATTCTGTCCATCCATCAAGAACGGCAGCCTTGATAATCAGTGACCAACCAGGCACTCTGAGTCTACTTCTACAGATGAATCACTAAACCCCTGGCACATCTGGTTTCCTTTCTGTAGAATTAGGACAATTTTACCTGTATCACGCAGCTGCTGTAAGGACTAAAGGAATGCAGCCTGTGAAGCCCGTGGACTGATAACCAGAGCAGGTATCCATCCCTCAGATAAATGGCAGCTCTTGCTCTTTATCAGCAGGAGTAGCCAGGACAAGGGGTGGCTGGGGACAGATGCCTTTTATGGAGGACAGATGGGATCATTGGCTATGATCTTGCTTTGTGGAGGTAACGAGGTATTGTCTTGAATCTCCCTGGAGATGAAAAGGTCCATGTTTTCCTTTTTATTAGCTTTCTGTTTCTAATAACACCCTGTGCCCGCAGGCAGGACATCCATTTTTGTCACTCACGCAATCTAGACTTGAGGAACGCTCTCACAACATCTAAAACTACTTAGCAGATGGGCGTGGTGGCACAGTCTGTAATTTCCGGTCTTGGGAGGCTGAGTCAGCAGGGTCACAAGTACAAACCCAGTCTGGGCAACATGTCTGAGCTCAAGGGGGAGAACAGGAAATAACAGGAAAGCATAAACCCAGAGACGAAAGCAGACGCAGAAGCCCCCGCTCCCTGACGTCGGTCCACAAGGCCTAGCAGCTGACGGCTTGGCTCCTCAGATGGTAAAAGACAAATCCTGAGCTCGATGCGGCCTGGGAGCTTTGCCAGATCGCTAAAGCTCAGAAGCTCCAAGAGAGGAAGAAGCCGGTGGGCGGGGAGTAGGGGAGCCACAGAGCAATGCATGGTGGAGACACGTGGCTGTCCGAGCCTTCACTCCCATGAAGCAGAATTTTAGGAAATGTTTTCCCCTGGTTGTTCTTAACTCATCATGAGGCTGATCCCACAAATTTGGGGGCTAGAACTCACCCCAACCCTGCAGCCTAAAATGCACTAGTTGAAACATTAGGCTACAGTTCGTAGACGCATAAATCACATGAAAAAAAGAGCCAATTAGCGCAGGGAATATAAATGCAACAACAGATCACAAAGACATCCCAATGGGATATGAGGACATGGTTTAAAAAGTCGCCAGGCACGCTAGGAAATAAGCTATTATAAATTATAGAATCTGCTCCATACACCAAATGTTGAAATTACCAGGTACAAATTACCAAATAAATGTTTTGAGAACAAAAAGTAAAGTATGAACAATGATGAGGTAAAGTGAGAAAAACATCTAAATAAAATGTCTGATTTTTTTTTCCTGTATTGAGGATCGAACTCAAGACCTTGCGCTTGTCAGGCAGGTACTTGTGCAGCTGTGCTATCTCCCTTGTCAGGAAAAAAAATTAATTAAAATATGAACCTTCAAGGCAGGTTTAAATACTAATCTAGATACAGCTGAAGGGAAAATTAGTGACCTGGAAAATAGACATGAAATGAACATAGAATGGTACATGGAATGGACCACTGAAGACAGACAGGCCAGCAGGCAATTCTGCATATCTTTCTCAGTGATTGATAAATGAAGCATATGGAAAATTAATGGGGATATGAAAGATTAGATCCCCTAGTGTGGATGTTTGTAACTGCTTCCTGGAATAGATAGCATCAAGTATCAGCTACTCTGTACTTGGTGTGAATTACTTATGCTGGTCTTTCTATGACATCTAACTTAAAATAACCTTAAGTAAAGACAACTTGAGACACATTCGAGATCCACTTCTTTTAAGAAACATTCCCATAAGACTAACAAAAATGGCTTATACTTCCCTGCCTTCTATAATTTCATATTTGGTGCTTCACCTAGCCCTTATTTTCCTTGTATTTTTGTTTGACTTTTAATGTACTTCATGCTCATTATTAAAAATTTGGAAAATACCAATAATCCCTACCCCATGAAAGGGAAATTAGGAAAATTAATATAACTAATAATCTCACTACTCCTAGATAACCATTGTTACCTTGTTAACTTTTAGTGTATTCTTTTCAAGTTTTTATTTATTTATTCATTTTTTGTGCTGGAGAATCTAGGGCCTTGCAAATGCGAGGCATGTGTCATACTACTGAGCCACAACTACAGCCTTTTCTTTTCAGTTTTTAAGTGTAACTTCATTTATTTACTAATTTAGCACTTCTCATGTGCCTCATGGTATTCTAGCACTTCAGCCAAAGTGGTTAAAATTTATTTATTTTAACTGTATTTGATACAGGGCCTCATTATGCAGCTCAGAGTTATAGTGATCCTCCTGTTTTCAGCCTCCACAGAGCTAGGATTACAGGCATGCGCCATTACGCCTGGATTTGGTGAGTGGCTCAGTGTACCCAAAGGTGGGGCCAGCATGGTATGTGGTACAGGGGATCACACCGCAGTCCCTGCGTGCTTGCCTAAGCAGGTCCTTAGTTCACTGAGTCAGCTTACTGGCCCCATTAATATTTAAAGTGCCTGTCTTCATATTACATTTGTCTACATTTCTATCTATGTAAATATTCATACTTTGGGTTTAGAAACGAATAAGGAAGAATAAACCAAATGAGCTCAACAGCTAGTGAGTATTCACGTTATTTGTGTTCTGGGTTCCTAAGTAAGTAGCCAGGTAGCACTAACGTAGCATTCTTCCTATCCTCTGTCAGAGCAATTGCTCTGAGCAAACACTTGAGTTTTCATGGATCCAAAAATTGAAAAGGTCAAAAAGACCATTACAGGGAAGGGGCAAAAGGTAAATGGAGATCATGAATCCCTCTCTTTGGGAAGATCCTATTTTAGAATTATTTTTTTTATCCTACTTTAATGGTAAGTCAGATATCTATGGGTGGAAACCCCTGATGTATAGCGTTCTTCAGCTTTTGTGAACACTGCTGAATGACCAATTTCAAGTTTCCCACATTATATCATTCAGGTGGAGTTTGGAAAGGGTACTTCAAATTGATCTCATGAGCTGAAATTTCAGGATTCCATGGCCTGGCCTTGTGGAACACTTACATGCTCTGCCTCTCAAAGTTCAGGCACCGAGTGCCTTAGAAAACAGGACCTGGAGGAAAATGAGAACACAGGGAGAAGCCTGGGATGCCTGAGACCAACCTCAGCAACTCTTCCCTTTGGTCTGACATCTAGGTAATTAGAGAACTGTCTAGAATAAGCTGAAGACTTACCGTGTACCAGGCTCTTATTGCACAGTGTTATGGTTTGTGTATAGGTGTCCCCCCTAATTACAAATCAATTTGTAATTGATTATTAGAGGCAGGGGATTTGCATTTCAATGTAAGGTAAGAAGAGAAGTTAGCTGCTTGAGCTGCTGCTACCTTGCTCCCTGTTGCTGCCATGAAAGGTTGCCCTCTGCCCTGTGCCACTTTGCCTTGGAGCCAGCTGAATATGGACTGAAACCTCCAGTAACTGTGAGCTAAAAAAACCTTTCCTTCTCTCATTTTGAGTGTCTGGTATTTGTCCTAGCAATGAGAGAAGAGTAACTAAGACAGAATTTGGTATCACAGGAGTGGGGTCGTTGCTTGGCTAAATCTGACCATGTAGATCATGAGTTTTTGGAAATGGCTTATGGGAAGAGATACGAAAGATTTGAAGACGTTGCCTGCTTGTGAAGGGCTGGAACAGTTCAGCTCTTTTGTAGGGGAGATTCTGGTCAGAGCTGAGGAGACCAGAAGGCTGATAGAATGCCTGCCTGTAAGGACCAGACTTGGGAGGTTTCTGCTGGGAAGAAGGACTGCATTGGTTGTTGGACTCCAGATCATTTGTGCTTTGACTTGGCAATAAAGTTGTCCGCATTGTGCATGTGTCCAGAGACTTTGCCTGAGACTGAGTTTAAGCATGGCAGACTAATGAATCTTTCAAAAGATATTTCAAAGCAGCGAAATATTGGGGTGGTGGCATGGCTGTTATTGGGGGTTTTTAGCCAGATTTGTGTTGAAAGTCAAAAGCAAGGAGCCAGCAGGAGGATTTAAAATATGAGCTTGGCCAGAAAGGAAGTGCCAATAAAACTGTGGACTGCAAAGATATAGCTAAGAGGATCTCCATTGCTGAGAAGAATCAAGAGAATGGAAAAGATGGCCTGAGGGCATCACAGGAGGTGGTTGGTCTCCACCCTTTGGAGACTCAGAATTGCAAAGATCAGGGACTTTGCTTTGAGGGAAAGCCGCTGAGCCCTTTGTTCTAGAATGCTGCCAGTGGCAGCACTAGGTTCCAGAATGGCAGAGTATGGAGAATTTATTCCTCAGAATCAAGATCAGAGTGCTCAGTGTTCCATGCATTTAACCCCTTCAGCCAAGAGAGAAGGAAGCCTGGCTACTGCTCCAGCTGGCAGTAGACCTTGGCATCATCCATGTGGCAGTGGTTTTAGGTGCAGGAGTTCTGAGGTTAAGAAGGCTTCCACTTTAATTTCAGAAGGCCTGAGATGGCAGTGTGTGAAGTAGAGAGTGAGAAGCCTATTCAGTGGAAACCCCAGAAGCTTGGAAAAGCCAGGAACATGGATTGGCTAAGTGAAACTGCAAAGATGGAGCAAAGCCAGCCTGAGAGAAAAGCCATGAGAGCTACAACTACCAAGAGTGCTGTGGGGCAGAGCTGCATGGAGCTTACAATGTGCTACAGGTTGCTTCAGATGCTCCACAAGGACCTACAGGATTTAATGTTGGCCCTTCTGGATTTTGCACTTGTGCTAGTCCCAGTGCTTGGTATCCAACTGTGTCTAAGTTTTGGAATGGTAATGTGTATCTTGTGCCTTTGAATGTTGGATGTGTTTAACTTCGTTTGTATAGAGGCTCACAGAGACTTGGGACTTGGACTTTTCAGCAATGCTGAACTGTTGGGACTTTGACAACTCTTGGAGATGGACTAGAACGTCTTTTGCATAAAGGGATGTGCAGGAGTCTTTGGGGTTCCAGGGGCAGAATGTTATGGTTTGTGTCTAGGTGCCCCTTCCAAAGCCTCATGCAGTCGTGGGGCAGCTTCTGGAGTTTGCAATTGAGTATTGTGGGTGTGGGTGTTGCACCTCCCCTGAGGCAGGTGATTTGCATTTCAATGTAAGAAAGGTAGAGAAGTGAGCTGCTTGAGCTGCTGCTACCTCTCTCTCTGCACTCTTACTCTTAGCTGCTGCCATGAAAGGTTGCCCTCTGCCATGTGCCACTCTGCCTTGGAGCCAGCTGAATATGGACTGAAGCCTCCAGTAACTTTGAGCTAAATAAACCTTTCCTTCTCTCATTTTGAGTATTGGGTGTTTGTCCCAGCAATGAGAGAAGAGTAGCTAAGACCCATGGGATGCTAAAACATAAACATGATTCTCAATTTCCCCAAGCTCACCATGCAGTGAAGAAAAAGAGCAAAAAAGCTGCTTAGGGATTAAAAAAAAAAGGAGGGCTGGAGACAGGAAGTAGTGGTATAGAGCTTGCCTAGCATGACTAATCAGTCAAATCCCAATCAAGCAATGTAACTTTTTAAATTACTAGAGAGAATTAACTAACTCAGAGAAATTTTATTGTGAGAATTTCAGACCTTGGATGATAAGGACTCATGTGCCATGCATACATAAGATCAAAACCCATATTCTACTGTTTCCTAATTGTGTGACCCTATATAATTAATACCTTGGTCCTTACCTCATAGACTGTGATAGAATTAAACAAGACAATGGATAGAAAAGTCACTGCATGGTACCTAGCACCTACTAAGCCCTCCACAAATTCTAGAGTTAAAAACAGTG
>PVKN010004826.1:0-32179 GCA_004027915.1 Capromys pilorides
AAATGCCTGGTAGACGGACAGGTTGAGCTATGGGTCTGCCCCACAATAGATAGCTGTGGTTGTGTAGCCAGTAACATAGTACTTTAGTTTGGTGCTGATATAGACAGATTAGTCAGTGGGCTGAGCTGAGGGCCATATAGGTAACGATTACTTAGGAAGAGATTCCCCTTACCATATGCACTGACAGGTGGTATACAGAGGACTGACTGTCTTTCTGCATAAAAGGCCACAGGGTGACTTGGCCATCAGCCCAAGTGGAACCAAGTCATGTGAAAAAACAGTAAGATGGTCAGTCTAGACACAGCCAGCACTGAACCGATAAAAAGGTCAGCAAAGCCATCTTTATAGTTTTACAGGTTGTGTACTGCACCAAAGTCCACAAGAAAAAAAGTTTGCTCAGAGAAGAGAGCCACTTGCTGTTTCCCCACAGGTACTGTCTAGAGTGAGGACAGCCCAATAGGAAAAAGCCCCTATGCTGGACAGGAAATGGACCAGATTAGACATTTGCAAAAGCTCATTTGGCTTCTAGCCTTGGACCAGCTGAATGTGTGTGTGCTGGGCTAGCCCCTAAAGATGACTATATGTATGAGCATGCAAGAACAAGGGACAGTTATGTTCTATATTGAGTTCTTATAATATTACAATTATGACATGTAGATACAAATATCAGCCCTGTGGCCCTGTGTACTCACTAAGAAATCATACCCCATAAGCTGGGCCTGGTCGTGCACACCTGTAATCCCAGCACTTAGGAGGCTCAGGCAGGAAGATCATTGTAAGTCTGAGACCAGCCTAGGCTACGAAGTGAGCTCAAGGCCAGCCTGATCTGCATAGTGAGACCCTGTCTCAAAAAGACCAAAAAAAAAAGAAAAGAAAAATCATACCCCACAGCCTGAAGAAGGTTGGATTTTAAGGAAAATGAAGTCTAAGCTGGTTACACTTTGGTTGGAACATGGTTCTGATGGATAGTAAGTCCAGTATTGCAAGATTTCAGTTCAGGTTGACTTTGTTGGTCTCATTGTTGATAACTAATATAACCAGGGTTGATGCTGGCCAGTGTCAGTAACTTAGATAACCAAAGGCATTGCTGACCCATGGCCACAGAGCTGGTGGCAGACTTAAGTGACTGAGGACTGCTGTGAGAATAAGAGCTAAGAGCCTGAGAATACCCAATAAGTGGTGTTCAGCTGAGCTAAGCAGCTGAAAATAAAGGCAGTTCAAACATTTCCACACTGTCTCTTCTTCAGGCTGCCCAACTTTCAAGTGAACCTCCTTAGCCTGACTTGGCAACAAGACAACTATGTAGTAAATCCCAGGCCACTCTAAACTACATAGCAAGATCCTGTTACAAAAATACATACATACATAAAAATCAAGAACCAGATGTGATGGTTGCACCACCTGTAATCCCAGCACTCAGGAGGTTGAGACAGGAGAATCACTATGAGTTTGAGACCAGCCTGGGAGCTACAAAAGTGAGCACAGGGCCAGCCTCTGTGTATTGAGACCCTGTCAAAAGTTGGGGGGGGGGGCATGAGATAGCTCAGTGGTCTAAAGCACCTGCTTAGGCAAGCTTAGACATATGCACAGAGACTGTAGTTTGATCCCTGGCATCACATGCTGTACCAGCCTCACCCTCAAGTTGGACTGAGCTGGCCATAAAAAAAGAGAGAGAGAAAAGATAAAAATCAAAACAGAGGGGCTGGGTGTGGTAGCACATACCTATAATCCTAGCTGTTGGGAGGCTGAGACAGGAGAATCAGTGGGAGTTTGAGACCAGCCTGGGCAATAAAAGTGAGCTCAAGGCCAGTCTGAACTGCATAGCAAGATCCTATCTCAAAAAGACAAAAAAAAAAAAAAAAAAAAAAAAAAAAAAAAAAAAAAAAAAAAAAAAAAAAAAAAAAAAAAAAAAAAAAATCACACAGAAAGGGAACCCTTCCTTAGGTCAAAGAATTTTGCCTACAGGTTAAGTCCAACAACAACCAAAAAAGAAGAAGACAGGATTAGTTAAGGAGCCTGTTGTGCAGTGCCATCAACCCTGGTACCAGGTTTTTTGTGGAGATTGAACCACATGGAATAAGGAAATATGGAATACAGAGATTTTGTTTTGTTTTTGGTACCAGGGACTGAACTTGGGACCTTATGGTTGGCAGACAGGCACTTATGCCACTGCGCTATCTCCCTGGCTCTTCATGAGAAATGTTATCCAGGGTTATTCCCAGATGAGGGTGGCAGCTAGAGTAAGAGAAAGCCTATATTTATTTATGCCCTAGAGTACTAATTAGGTTTAAAATCAGAGCATGTATCTGGGTGTAATCACAGGAGTCTTGAAAGGCTGAGGCAAGATCATAAATTTGAACCCAGTCTGGGCAGTTTAGCAACTTAGGAGGACCTTGTCTTTAAAAAAACAACAAAAGATTAAAAATAAATTAAAAAGGCCAGGGAAAGAGCTCAAGATCCTGGATTCAATCCCCAGTACCATTAAAAAATAAAAATTCAAAGAATGTTTTTATTTTCAGTGTTAAAAAGGCAGAATACCAAGCTGGGTCTGGTGGCGCATACCTGTAATCCCAGCACTCTTGGGAGGCTGAGAGAAGAAGATCCATGCCAGTTCAAGGCCAGCTTGAGCTGCGTAGTAAATTCAAGCTCAGCCTGAACTGCAGAGTGAGACCTTATCTCAAAAAAAAAAAAAGCTGAATATGATAGAAGAGTCTGTTGGTCCCTTGTTCTGCCTGTTTGAGACAGTTGTTAGTGGAATTTTTGTGGGGCTAGTTCTGGTTAAAACAAACATCATTTTGATGTATGAGCTCCCCTGCTTTGTGAGTCATCCCAGATAATTTTCCCTGGCAAATTGTGATCAGTTTGTTCCCTCTCCCTGTCATTTGTCTTTATGTCCTTCCACTGTGTCTCTGTTCATAACCCAACTCATTGGACTTGGGCAGTCCTAGAAAGAGATGGTAATAGAGGTGCTGGCCAGGCAAGGTGGCAGGGCTCCTAATGACCAGGGTGGGGGTGGGGTGGGGGGTAGGGGTGGGGTGGGGAGAGTAGGATCTGGGACTAACTCTCCAGCCTAGCAGGTGGGCCTTCTGCTCATTTGTTTCAAATGTGACAGGAATGGTAGTCATTGCAGAGAATGTGGGTCATCAAAAGCAAAAAAAAAAAAAAATCTACTACCCAGTAGTAGATTGGCCATTATATTGTGTCCTATAAATCTTCAGGATACTTTTTTTTTTGTGGAACTAGGGATCAAACTTGGGACCTTGTGCTTGCCAGGCAGGCACTTATGCCACTGAGCTATCTCCCCAGCCCCTGTGTCCTATAAACCGTCGATGGAAAGCATTGTTTGTATGATGTTATTATTTAATTTTTAAAAAAATCATACTAGCCAGGTGTAATGACACACACCTGTAATCCCAGAACTCAGGAGGCTAAGGCAGAGGATCACCAGGAGTTTGAAGTCAGCCTGAACTACATAGCAAGACACCATCTAGGAAAAAAAAAAAAAGAAAATTATACTTGCCATAGTGTTTGGGACCTATATTTCTTATCTCATAACTTACTATGCATCTCTCTGTAAAAGATACATCTCTTATTTGTATTGTCTGTGTGGTCTTCCTTCATTTACTCAACTATGTCAGAGTGGGCCTTTGTTTTGTTTTATTTGCTGTGTTTGGACTATGCTATGCAAGTGCTGTCCCACTGAGATACACCCCCAACCCCAGTCACCCAAGATGTTCTTAAAGACCACCCTCCAGATGTACATCCCCATGGTGCATATTGCCACATTGGAGGGTGTGCTGTTGGGTCTTTATTGGCTCTGCCCTCTCACCCCCAAAGCAGCAAATGAGAGCCTGTATCCCTGTACCCAAGCAGCAGCGCTTACTTCTTGGTTTGCATTAGCTTGTGATCAGTCTTACCATTGTCCACCAGCCAAACTGTCTCAAGTTTGTCAGTTCTCAGTGCCTTAGGGTTTCCCTCCAGGATAGAGAGCTTCTTTCCCAGCTGCGGTACTATCCAAAGAGTAGGAACTGCAAGGCTAGGAATCAAGTAGTTTTGACCTTTGTCTTAACAGGACCTGAGGGCTACACCTAAGTCTTCTAGAAATATAAGGATGTGTTTGAGGAAAAGCATTGGGTTACAATTTTAGCTCAGTGGTACAGTGTTTACCTAGCATATATAAGTCTCTAGGTTGTATCCCCAGCTCTGAAGGGAAGGAAGGAAGAAAGGGAGAAAGGGAAGGAGGGAGGGAAGGAGGACAGTAGGAACCCAGATTTGGAGAGGCAAATATCTCTTTATTCTAAGGTGATCTCTCACAGGTGTGGTGGTACATGCCTGTCATCCCAGCACTGAGAATGTGGAGGCAAGAGAATCATTACAAGTTCTTGGCCAGCCTGGGCTACAAAATGAGTTCAAGGCAAACCTGAACTGTACAGTGAAATGCAGTCTCCAAAAGTAGGTAGATAGATAGATAGATAGATAGATAGATAGATAGATAGACAGACAGACAGACAGACAGACAGACAGACAGACAGACAACAGAATCAGGATAAAAAGTGGACATACAGGATTACCATGTAACCTTGTGTGGTGGGCAGTGTGTTTTGTGTAGAGCCTGTGGAGAGCCCATGCCAGTGTCACTACTGAGATATTCAGGGCAGATGGAGACAGCTCAGAGCTGAGCTCTAAGTAATTGGTCTCTAAGGGATGTGGCAAGAAAGACCCTGTAGCAAATTCTGCTTATCCTGTCTGGTGGGAGCCTTCATGAAAATGGTGTCAGAGTGACTGACATCCTGCTCTGCAAGTTTTGGGTTGGAAAACTCAGAAATGCCTCAGCTCAGCTCTGCCCCAGGTGTCCCTGGGGTGGAGTTTGTTGATGGCCTTAACTCCCATCCTGCAGCTTTTTGGCCTCTCCCAGCCCCCACCTCCTAGACCTGGTATTTGTGGCTCAGTTTCTGTGATTTTTTAATTTAATTTTATTTTTTTAATGGGATTTAACCATGTTGCCCAGGATGGCCTTAAACCCACAATCCTTCCTCTTTATCCTCCCATCTCATGGTCCTGAATAGCTGGAATGCCAGTTTATGTCACCATGCCGTACTCCTTTGATTTTGAGTGATTTCAGAGTAATGGTTATGCTGTACTTAGAGAAAAGACATTGAGAGGTCTGGGTCTGGGGATGTGGCTCAGTGGTGAAGCTCTTGTCTTATCATAAGGCCCTGGGTTCAATCCCAGCACCACACACACACACACACACACACACACGAAATGATAAAAGGAAATTTCAGCCAAATCTTCAGGAAGAAGCTGCATTGTGAACCAGACTTTTCTTAGGTCCCTCTCCATGCTCCTATTGAGTGGTGGGCACATATCCATTTCTCATCTGTCTGCAGTGTTGTTGTTCCTGGCCCTGCCCTGGCACTGAGACCCCTTCTAGCTGGGAAACACCCCCAACCCAGCCCAGGCCCAGCTATGCCTGTGGATGACCTATATACCTCTTTTTGCAGGGCATCCTCCTGGTATATGATATTACCAACCGCTGGTCTTTTGATGGCATCGACCGGTGGATCAAAGAGATAGATGAGGTAGGTGGAAGTCTGTGCCTCATTTGGGGAATGCATAGGTCTGAGCTGGACCTGGGCATAACTGTTGGCCATAGTTGCTCCACAGGTAGGATAAGGCTTGGTAAATGAAGGGCAGCTGGACTCTGCCTTCTAGTCTGGCCCCTCTAAACCTCCTATGCCTACCCCACCGTGGAATACAAATGGGAGTCCTGACTCCCAATGGTTGAGGGGTTGGGAGTATCCTGCTTTTGTGTCTCTGCTGAGTTCTGTGCCCCTCTCCCAGCATGCACCTGGGGTTCCTCGGATTCTAGTTGGGAACCGGCTGCACCTGGCCTTCAAGCGGCAAGTGCCAACAGAGCAGGCTCGTGCCTATGCAGAGAAGAACTGCATGACCTTCTTTGAGGTCAGCCCCCTGTGCAACTTCAACGTCATCGAGTCCTTCACGGAACTCTCTCGCATCGTGCTCATGCGGCACGGGATGGAGAAGATCTGGAGGCCTAATCGAGGTGGGGCTGGCAGGACAGCGTGAGCTTTAGGGTGTGGAATGTACTGTGGGAGTGAAAGCGGAGGTGGCTCCTTAAGAGTTGTAGTCACCTGGGTGTACCGTGCTGGCCTTGCCCCCAGGGTACACTGAGGCAGTGACTGAGACTGGGCATGGTGGCATGTACCTATAATCCCAGCTCTTGGAAGGCTGAGAACAGGAGGATCACTATGAGTCCAGTGTGTAGTGAGCCCCTGTAAACCCTACACTAAATACAGAGAGACAAGAGAGAGAGCTGTATCACCTCCCCTGCCCTTCTGAGCCTTGAGAAATAGTCATCTCTTTGCCCCCCTGCTCAGATGAGGCCTGGAGTTGTGCACCTGTGTGTCTTTCACTCTAGAGTCTCGCAGCTAGGCAGTCACAGGGGCCATACTTGCAGCTTTGCAATGTTCTGTCTGTGCCATGTTCTCTGCCAGGTCCTCACTTAGAATCCCAGCTCTGGCCTGGTTCTTGGGGAGATGGGACCTAGGACCTTTGATGCTATGGGTAGAGGGGTGGTCACAGTGTCACCTTAATATGAAGTCACAGGGGAGTAATACATCCCTGCTTCTCAAGAGGAGCCGTGAAGAGCCCAGTTGTTTCCTGGCCTGTGTTGCCCACAAGGAATATCCACTGTGCCCCTGCAGACCTTACTAGGAATAGCTAGGCTAGAAAGAGCAACAGGAGGGGCTACAGAGTGACTCACTGCAAGAGCTAGTTGACCACCTCACCTTCCTTCCTGATTGTTTAACCCCTCTCCCATTCTACCCTCAGTGTTTAGCTTACAGGATCTCTGCTGCCGTGCCATCGTCTCCTGCACTCCTGTACATCTCATCGACAAGCTCCCACTGCCTGTCACTATCAAGAGCCACCTCAAGTCCTTCTCAATGGCAAATGGCATGAATGCTGTCATGATGCATGGCCGTTCCTACTCTCTGGCCAGTGGGGCTGGAGGCAGCAGCAGCAAAGGCAATAGCCTTAAGCGGTCCAAATCTATCCGTCCCCCTCAGAGCCCTCCCCAGAACTGCTCTCGAAGCAACTGCAAGATCTCCTAGCAGTACCAGTGGGGATCACCTTCACAGACTCTGAGGCTCACTGGGGTGTTCCTGACCAGATACTAGGTCCTGCTGTGTATATGAGGACTTGGCCACACAGCCCTGCCTAGGAGGCACCGGGTTTCCTCCACACCTGGCCTGCATAGAGAGGAGAAGCATGTAGGAGAACATGCTCTGTTAGACTGGCAGAAGGGCCTGTGGGCAGCTGGGCTGCTGGTGCTACAAGGCCCTGATCTGAATTAACCTCCAATGCCACAGCTATGAGGGTTTGGGCCAGGAGGCACCCTAGCTCCCCTTTCTTATTTATACAGAGAACGTTTCATTCATTTTGTATTTTAAAGGGCTGTCGGGAAACCCTGGATACAACCATGTGATGAAGTGGCCTCTCCAGGGTCACAGCCATGGGGCAAATTCCACATGTCTATAGAAGAATTTAAGGAAGTCGTGGAAGGAATGGCAAAGCTGGATGATTTTTGGATTTGCGTATATTTTGTCTGGGAGGTACAAGGTATACAGGGGCCAGTAGGAAACAGATGGGTAAAGGCACCCTCCAGAAGCTTCTGCAGTGATTTTGGCCCCAGCTTCATTTTTGAACAGGGTGGTCAGTGTGCTACAGCCAAGAGTGTAGCTCCTCCCAACCCTCCATGGATGTCATCCTTGTACATTGGAGCTCTTAAAACTCAGGAGAAGGAAAAAATCTTTGCCACTCTGTAGTTCCCTCTTAGTTGTGACTTGACAACTTTGGTGATGTTTACTACACAGATTCAGATCTGCACCTCCAGGTTGAGGAAGCAGAACTGTTTGCAGACTTGTAAAATGGAGCCACAGCCTATGCTGCGCTGGTGGCATCTAGGTCACTGGCCAACCATCCAGCCTCCTGCTCTTAGCAGCTTGTGCTCATCAACCTCAGCTATGTTCCTATAGCTGCTCCTTGCCTGACATAGCCCTTCTGACCAGAAGCTCACATATTATTGGAACTTCTTTGGCCTGTGTCATAACCTGGAATAGCAGCCTCATCTACGCTGTGGGCAGGAATGGACACTAAACCCTCTTAAGGACCATTGGCCAGCCCCTATGCTGAAACACAGCAAAGTCTGGTCATCTTGCCCTTCTTGAAGCCATGGACAAATCTTCCGCAGTGCTCCTCCTGCTTCTCTGTGCCCTAGGTAGCTATCTCCATGGGGACATCACCCTCTACCTGATTTCTGTCCTAGTCTGATGACAAAGCCTTCTATTACATGGTGCTCAACTACCTCCTGCCCTCTGGCTCATGGCCATAGCAGGAGCCCTGCCTCAGCCATGGCCCCTCTCACAAGGACCTTCATGTGTCCTGAGATGAATCTGCTCCGGGTGGACATATAGCACCATGGCTTATTCTGTAAAGTGAGTCATGCCAGCAGGGAGGGGGCTATGGCCATGTGAGCTGCCTGACACCAGTGGCTCCCTGGCCCTGAGGCTGACCACAGGCAGGTTAGGCAGAGGACTCCTGCCCATCGGACTTCATCCCACTCACCTGTCCAGCTGCTGCCAGCAAGGGCCCTTTCTTTGAAATCATGAACAAAATTGCACAGACTTTGTTTTGAGGACCTGCATGGTCTTGTGTGCACAGTATCAACACTACCCTGCTGCTGTCGGACTCCACCATTCCTGGGTTCTTGGAACTGTTCTTACTCCATTGTACAGTAAATCTAATTCAACTGTGATCTCTCTCTTTGGTTATGTATATATTGGGCTTTGACTTCATCTGGCCATGTATTCTGCCACAGCACTGCTTTGTGTCCACTGACCCAGAGTAGCCAGGCCTTTCAGCTGCCAGCTGATATCACACCTCTGTGTGAAGGGCAGCCAGGCTTGGTCACAAATCACACTGTTTGCTAGGGGACAGGAACCAGCCTAGGCAGCCTATTTTACCAGAAGCCCAAGACAGACCATCCCCCACAACCCACCACAGCTTCCAAGACCCTTGAGAGCAGGGACCTGGGACAGGAACCCTCTGCAGGAATGCCTCTGCCACAGTGTGGGCTCTGCCAGGCCCTGCTCATTCAGGGTTATATGATGTGTCCTGAAGCTGAGCTGAGCTGAGCTGAGTTGGGTGGGACTGTCCTCTTTGAACATGGCTCCAAACTCCAGGAAGCACAGCTTATGTCTTAAGTATCATCTGTGTTGTTCCTCAGGACTATAATTGACCTCAAGCAGCACTCCCCTCTTCTCAGCTAGGGGTTGCTAGGTTACAGAGAGCTGCTTTCATGCCCCAACCAGGATCTAGCTCAGCCTCCCTCACCCCTCGTCAGAGCCGCTCATCCCCAGCTGCAGACACTGCCACCTGGGACCATCTTTTGGTCCTGTTCTGGCCAGACCAGCCTCTTAATATATTGGCTTCTGGGTCAGGAGGTCAGATGCAGGGTCACATGGACAGTCTCCATTCTGTCTCACAAAATGACCTACTGGGGCCCCAGACCTCTGGAACCACAGAATTTGGAAGGGCAGATTCTGGCAGTCCTTTGTCCTGCAGCAAGCGCCAGTGTTTGATCTTAGCTGAGGGCCTGATTCCCTCCCTCCACTGTGGAAGAGGAGCCTCTTGTCCAGCTGGAGGATGAATGCCTATCCTGAGTGGGTGTAGAGTAAGGAAAGACTCCAGGGTGCTTGCAGTCACTGAATGGCTTGTAAGACACTAGCTCCTTTGAGATTGCACTTAGATGATGCCTTTGGGTTTGGCCATCCCTAGGGTCACCACATGGAGCCACATTCCAGATTGTGTGATTATGTCTGGGCAGCATGCATATGGGCTATCCTTTTGCACTCAGGATGAGCCTGGGTCTCTGGGCCTCTTGACCTTTTTTTTTAAATTTTATTTATTTATTTATTTATTTGCTTGTTTTGTTTGTTTGTTTATTTATTTTGTGGCTGGCTCAGCCTGCCCTGATGGTGGAGCTGGTGTAGCATGTGGTGCCGGGGATCGAACCGCAGTCCCTGCAGTTGCCTGAGCTTTCCTAAGCAGGCGCTTTAGACCACTGAACCCTCTCGCCAGTCCCTTTTTTTTTTTTTTTTTTTGAGACAGTCTCACTGTAGGCTGGGCATTGTGGTGCATGCCTGTAATCCCTGCACTTGGGAGGCTGAGGCAAGAGGATCGGTTTGAGACCAGCCCGGGCTACAAAAGTGAGTTCAAGGCCAGCCTGAACTACACGGTGTGACCCTGTCTCAAAAAGACAAAAATAAATAAATTTTTTAAAAAAAGTCTCACTGTAGTGCAGAGTGACCTCAAACTCATGGCTATCCTCCTGATGGATGGATTACAGATTGTGCCACTGCACCCAGCACTGGGCTTCATTTTTGTTGTGATGCTGAGGATCCAATCCTGGACTCCAAGCTGCTAGCCAAGTACTCTACCACTCAGCTACACCCCAGCCCTGGGGCCTGCTTTTTTTTTTTTTTGCTTCACCCAGTTGAGGAAGGGCCTGAGGGACAGAGTCCTGAGCCAGAAGCCAGGAGCCCAACTTCAGTGGAGGGGTGTATCTGTAAGAATGCAAAATCCAGCTGTGCCTTGTCCCTCCATCAGGAGGGGTCTCACCCCCCAGCAGAGTTTAGATTTAACTTTCAGGGAAACTGGAGCTCTCAGGGTCGTGGAAGTCTCCAGAAGGGAAACATCCTTACCATCTGGTGGTTGAAGGTGGAGTCTTTTGCTTTACTTGGACTCACAACAGATACCAACTTGGACCTGCTTTGGGTGAAACCTGGTCCAGTGGTCAGTAGGGTTGGGTTAGATACTTGAACCCACTGTGCATGGGAGACTCAGGGGTCAGGGACAAAAGCTGAGCTCTGCCAGCCCTGACCCTCCCCCCTGAGCCAAGGGGGTGGGTCTTTCAGAAGACTTTGATCCCTGCTGGGCTGTGGCCTGGCCTATGGAGTGGCTCAGGTTACAGCATCCCCTTCTCTCCCCCACTCAGGCCAGAGCTGACCCTTCTCCGCCTCTTGGTGACCCCCTTGGCCAGTGGCTCTGAGCTTCTGGGCCTCTTGCCCCTCCTCTTCTCTCCCACTCTCTGCTCTGTGCTGACTGGAGCCTGGGAGCCATCCACAGTGGCTGGAAGAGAGGCAGGCACTGCATGGACAACTCTAAGAGCTCTGAAAGATCCCAGAACACTCCCGCCTTGGAGCCAGGAGAGAAAATCTGCCAGAGGATCTGTTGCCACCTCCGTGGGCTCCAGGAGAGGCCAAAGGAGCTGAGAGAGTCATCAGAGAGGGCCGGCCATCTCAAGGGAGGCCAAGCTGATTACAGGCCCTGAGAGTGGATACCTGCAGGAATCGGGGCTCCAAGGGGACCCAAGGAGGGGCTGGTGGCCACACACCCCTACCCCCTGGCCCTGTGATCCTCATGCTCACCCTGCAGTTACTCCTGCTGTTCCTGCCTCTGTTCTTCAATATCCAGCTGACTTCAGGGGTCAGTCTGCTGCCACAGCCTGGAAGCCACTCCGGAGTGTGCCCCAACCAACTGAGCCCCAGCCTTTGGGTGGATGCCCAGAGCACCTGTGAGCGGGAGTGCACTGGGGACGAGGTGAGCATTGGGGACCCACTCCCAGCCCTTTACTTAAAGACTCCAAACCTGTGAGTTGCTTTCTCCTAGTCCTTTCCACACTTTGTGAGGCTTTAGTCCCTGCCCTGTATTAGGTCTAGATAATACCATATCTTTGTCTTAAGATGTCTAAAGAATGACGATGCCCCTTCCCTGTTCTCCTGGGCTGCTCAGTCTGCCCCCTAAACCTGCCCCTTCCACTGCCTTGGCACCAGAGCAGACACAGGCCTGTGACCTGCTTTTCAAATAGCATTCTGCTTGAGCCACCTCCTTTCCCTCACATGCAGGGCCATAGAATGCCTGGGGTGGGTACAGAATAGCTGGGGGGCTGCAGTCAGATGTCTTACCTTGTATGTGTGTATGTACTTCTGGGGATGGGACCCAGGGTCTTGTGCATATTAGCCCTCTGCCAGTCAGCTGTCCTGCCACTATCCTGCCTGTAAGCCCAGGATTGGCATACTAAACTGCATGATAGGAGCCATCATGACCCCTACGTAGAGTGTTCTTGTGGAAAATGGCACAGTGGCCTCACAACTCATAATACTGGACAGCAAACACTTTCCCACCTTTCCAGAGGGGAAACATTGGCTATGGCTGCATAGCAGGGGCTTATTTTCCTCCATTTGCATCCAGGCATAGATGTGAGGTGAGGCCAGAGATTGGGGGGAAGGCTGAGGGATGTCAGGCTCCTGCTGAGCTGCCCCATCCCCCAGGACTGCACAGCTGCAGAGAAGTGCTGCACCAATGTGTGTGGGCTGCACAGCTGCGTGGCGGCCCGCTTCCCTGATGGTGGCCCAGCTGCACCTGTGACAGCAGCCTCCTGTGAGGGCTTTGAGTGCCCACAACAGGGTTCCGACTGTGACATCTGGGATGGGCAGCCCGTGTGCCGCTGCCGTGATCGCTGTGAGAAAGAGCCCAGCTTCACCTGTGCCTCAGATGGCCTTACATACTATAACCGCTGCTACATGGATGCAGAGGCGTGTCTGCGTGGTCTCCACCTGCACATCGTGCCTTGCAAGCATGTCCTTAGCTGGCCACCCAGCAGTCCAGGGCCACCAGAGACCACTGCCCGCCCAACACCTGGAGCTGCCCCAATGCCACCTGCCCTTTACAATAGCCCTTCCCCACAGGCAGTACATGTGGGGGGCACAGCCAGCCTCCACTGCGATGTCACTGGCCGCCCACCACCTGCTGTGACCTGGGAGAAGCAGAGCCACCAGCAGGAAAATCAGATCATGCGCCCTGACCAGATGTATGGCAATGTGGTAGTCACCAGTATTGGGCAGCTGGTGCTTTACAATGCCCGGCCTGAGGATGCTGGCTTGTATACCTGTACTGCACGCAATGCTGCTGGCCTGCTGCGGGCGGACTTCCCACTTTCTGTGGTCCAAAGGGAACCAGTCGAGGAAGGGACCTCTGGCACTCCAGTCCTGGCCGAGTGCCTACCAGACCAGCAGGCCTGTGCTGGTTCCACCTCCCCAAACCGAGTTCTCTGGCACTTTGATCCACAGCGGGGTGGCTGTATGACTTTTCCAGTCTTTGAGTGTGCTGGGGCCACTCAAGGCTTCACAACATATGAGGAATGCCAACAGGCCTGTGCCCGAGGCCCTAGGGATGCCTGCACACTGCCAGCTGTGCAGGGTCCTTGCCAGGGCTGGGAGCCACGCTGGGCCTATAATCCACTGTTGCAGCAGTGCCAGCCCTTTGCCTACGGTGGTTGTGAGGGCAATGGCAACAACTTTGAGAGCCGTGAGAGCTGTGAGGAGGCCTGCCCTGTGCCTCGCTCTCCACCCTGCCGGGCATGCCGCCTCAGGAGCAAGCTAGTGTTGAGTCTATGCCACAGTGACTTTGCCATTGTGGGGCGCCTCACAGAGGTGCTAGAGGAGCCAGAGGTGGGTGGTGGCATTGCCAGAGTAGCCCTTGATGATGTGCTAAAGGATGACAAAATGGGCCTCAAACTCCTGGGCACTAAGTACCTGGAGGTGACACTAAGTGGAATGGATTGGGCCTGCCCCTGCCCCAATGTGACTGTTGGAGACGAGCCACTGATCATCATGGGGGAAGTGCATGATGGTGTGGCCATGTTGGATGCTGGCAGCTATGTTCGTGCTGCCAGTGAGAAGCGTGTCAAGAAGATCTTGGAGTTGCTCGAGAAGAAGGCCTGTGAGCTACTTGTCCGCTTTCAGGACTAACTGTGTTGTCCTCTCTTACTTGGGACTAGCTCCCTTGCCCATCTCCTCTTGCCAAGACTAGCTGTGGTGTCTCTTCCTACCTCCCTTCTACTGAATAAAGGCTCCTCTCTTCCTTGGAGCGCATGCCTACTAGTGCTGGTCAAGGACTCTGATCCTTCCAGGTGTCTCTACCATTCAGCCTGCTGTGCAGCTGGGATCTTGATACCAACTGAGTCTTTGAGCAGGTGACCAGGGTGCACATTTGAGTCACCAGGAACATGGTTGGGGAACAGCTGTGACTTACCAGAAGCTGTCCCTAGGCAACAAGGCTTAAGATATACCCAAGCAGGATCCCATAGGCCAGACCCTCCCACACATACCCTAACCAGTTGTTCCCAGGAAGAGACATGATGGACACCTATAAGGGAACAGCAAGAAACACTTTATTCCAAGGCTGATTGGGCTGAGGCTCCTGACAGGCCAGACTAGATGGGGCTGGTCATTCCCAGAGGCTAGCCCAAGGAGTTAGGAACTGGGATCTGGTTTGTGCCCAAGAGGAATTCTGGCAGGGATGCAGGCATATAAGATGAAGGAAAGGGATTATTCTTTCCGGAAAATTAGACACTTGTTATTGGCTGGCATGTCCACCTGGAGAAAAGCTTTGCTGGAGTGGCCCTTTTCCCTCACAAAGGCCAAGCCACCTCATCCAGCACCACCTACCATGTTCTCAAGGAGTAGGCCACTGGCCTGACCCAAATCCTCCAAGAAAGCTGTGTCCCGTAGCCCCCATTCTGGGTTCCTGCAGTAGGGAAAAATGGTGGAGTCATAGTTGAAGGTAAGGGTATCCATCCTACCTGCTCTGAGCCAGGCCCCTTTCTGCCCAATGCTGACCTGCATCTGAGAGTTAGGTCAAAATCCACGTTGCTCTGGGGAGAAATCTTCCCATTGACTGCGTAGGGCTGCAGAGACAGAGTTGTCATAGCCCACAGGCCCAGGGTCCCTCAGCAGGCCAGGAAGACAGACTCCCAGAATGAAAAGGACATTCCTCCCCACCCGCAAGAAGGAGAAAGCCAAGGACCAGCTGGATAAGTAAGGAAGCAGCTAAGGCTTCAAAGGGCCCTGCAGGATCACTCACCCCATAAGTGATGAGTACAGCCTTGGGCTTGAGCAGGTGTCCAGCTGCTCTGAAGAGCCCCTGGGGAAGGGAAGGCAGGATGCAGCAAGTCACCTTTCCCAGCCGAGGAGAGCTCTGGGTAGGGCAGGCCATACTTAGGGCAAGGTGGTGCTACCGCTACCACTCACCTCCGTACAGTTCAGGGGACTGATGTGGATCATGTTGATGCACAGCAGCAAGTCCAGCGACTGTGGCAGGATGCCGCCCCACTGCTGCCACTCCCAGGTTACGTCCAGGTACAGAGGGGCCTTCACGTTGGACAGTCCCTGGGACTGTGTTGTGGCAGCGATGCTGCGGAAGGCGGCGCATAAGCAGGGTCCGAGATCCATCCACTCACGCGACCCCCGACCCGTGCCCACCCTCACTGCCCGCGCAGGCTGGGCAGCAGACGAACCTGTCCAGGCAGCGCTGATCCACATCGGAAGGCTGCCACTCGGCGTAGGGAAAGGCCTGTGCGAAGTGTGCGGCGTGCTGGCCGGAGCCCGAAGCCACCTCGAGCACACGGACGCCGCGCCGGGCTGGGTCCACGTACTGCCGAAGAACGCTCAGGATGGGCTCCTTGTTCCGCTCTGCGGCTGCCGCCACAAACATAGCAGGCGTGTGTCGGTCCCGCCAGGGACCACTACATAGTGTGGGCTCTGTAGCCGGTTGCCGGCACCGGGCCGGTCCGGAGCAGGGGACGGGCGCCGCGCCGCCGCCCAGAAAGACTCCCAGCAGCCCGCGCGCGTACTCTTAAAGGCTCCGCGGTCCAGTGCAACAGCGCTGGGAATTGACCCTGGATTGACGGAAGCAATTTTGGGGTGCCCGCTTGGCTTAGGGATTCCAGTTGGCTTGGGCTTTGTCACGCAGGGTGTGACAGCGTTTCCAGAGAGTTCGTCCTTAGGAAATACTTGTTTCGTTCGTTCTTCTGGTAACTAGTGCTTCCTCCAGTCTCAGATCTTTTTTCCAAGTCTGCGGTAATCGGTAGTAGTTGTGAAGATGGGAAAAACTAGGTAAAAGTGTACGTGCGCCGCCCGGGAATCGAACCCGGGTCGCAAGAATGGGAATCTTGCATGATACCACTACACCAGCGGCGCTGTTGAGAAATCGGGCGGCCCACAAGACTTAGCAATTGTGACGTGCGCGGACCGCGGGGGTGGGGGGCGGGTGTAAGGTTCATATATCACCTCCTCCCCGGAAGCCGCGGGCTCTCGCTGCAGCTGGCGCAGTGCTGTGGAAGTCCTGCGTGGTCGCTGGCCCATAAGGAGAGGGAACAGGGATGAGGCCATGAGTTTGAAGATAGCCTTCATTCACTCCTGCGCTGATGAAAGCATTTAGGAGCCGATAGGAGCGAGGGTCCAGCAGAGGACCCGGGATAAGGATCCGAAGGGCGTGGCCCCGGTGTGACTGTGGTTCTGACTTTGGGGCTGAAGTTGGGGCGATGTAGGACCGCAGTACAGGATGGGGCGGTGCTGGGTGGTGTTCAGGGCTTTGTATTTGGTACAGGGTCTCACTGGACTTGTAGTCGATCCTCCTGTTTTCAGCCTCCGCAACGCTGGGATTACAGGTGTGTGCCTCCATGCTCGGACTCTCAGGGTTTCTTAGTGACACTGAGATAAATTCCACCTGCTTGTGTAGTCGTATGGATTGACTGTGGGAGGGGTCTTTGGTCCCTAAAGTCAATGTGCGCAGGCCCAAGGGTGCTTTTCTCATGGTCATCTCGAGGTCCATGCCTTAGAAGGACACAATTACAGAAAATACTTAGGCCTGACCTTAGAGTCAAGATGTCTCCCTGGCCAGGACCAAAAATAGTCCCTGTCTGGGATATCAGACTAGGGTTGGGGTTGAAAACAAGAGTAGTAGGGTGAGCCATCAGTCAGGGTGGCCAGGATGTGTGGTTAACTCAGAGAGGGCCAGCTTTGGGGTTCAGGAGCACTGATGTAGGGCAACCACTCAGGACAGGCCCCTAGGAAGGCATACATAGTTGGGGCCTCAGGGGAGTCCAGGAGTGGGCTTCTGCTCAGATGGTCCTGGTAAGTCCAGTGATGTCTGGTGTTTGGTGTGACTCTAACTGATTCCCTGCAGTGAGCTTCCCTGTGTCCTGTTCTGGCCTTTGTTAACCTGGATAACATTTTGCATCACCACCTTCTATTTTTTTTCAGCTGAGCACCAGCCATGTGTCATGGTCCAGAAGGAGGAGGGCATCTCCTTTCACATGCGTACTCCACCCTCACAACCCCCTTGAGGACCACCTGAATTCCAGGGGTGCCTCAACACCCAGACTTCATCTGGGATTCTAGAGCCTGAGATCATCTTGTCTCCTCATTGTGTGGAGCTGCTTTAAGGAATGCCCATGGTGCCCAGCAAACAGCGTTGTGTTTAATAGTACTTAACCCCAGGTTGATACCTATCTGTAGTGTTCATTACTCCACACTAGATAACAGGTAGACCACACACCTTGGTCTGAGTATTGACTGAGGTCAGCACCTGGCAGAGAAGCAGTGGATGCGGCTGAGCTGAGGTCATCGTGTAAAGACATGTTTCTTGGAAAGTATGTGTGTCAGAGCTGGCATCAGTCTAGGATCTTGAGAGACAACATCTCTGTGGGTAGCCAAAGTTGAATTTGTTGAGGCCAGATTATTATTGGGGTCAGAAGTGCCAGTTCTTAAAGAGTGAGTTCGCTCCCAAAGGCCCCTCTTGAGGGACTTATGTAATACTGGGCAAAAGCATGATGTCAACATAGTCCTGACCTGCAGGTCCTGAATTCTATGCCTCACTAGGGACTCAAGATTCTTGGGTTCTTTCGCCCTCACAGTGGCACCTCCTGATGTTGTTAGTCCTTGTTCTCATTCTCTGGATAGAGTTCCTCTTCCCATCTGCCCAGTTGTCTCAAGGTCTGGCCTACAGGAAGTGCTAGCCAATGCTTGTTGAGTGAGGCTCTGATCCTATTGTGCCTCAGCCATCTTCACCATGTACAGAGCCAACAGCAGGGCCCAGCTGTGCTGTCTTCAGGGCTCAGGCCCACTTATCCACTGTTCATTGTAAAATAGGATAGGATAAAAGAAATTACAAAAATGAGCAAAGAAAAAAACGTAGAGTATTTTTTGGGGGAGGGTCTTTTTGAGACAGGGTTTGGAATGCAGTTCAGGCAGGCCTTGAACTCACTTTGTAGCTCAGGCTAGTCTCAAACTCACAGTGATCCTCCTGCCTCAGCTTCCAGAGTGCTGGGATTATCGCATGTACCACCATGACTAGACTAGGATTTTTTTTTTTTGGTACTGGGAATCAAACTCAGGACCTCATACTTGGCCAGGCAGCTGCTGTGCTTCTGAGCTAAATTCCTAGCCCCAGAGCAGGATTTTAAAGTTATACTTTAAATCATACATGATGGTATACACCTGTAATCCCAGCACCCAGGAGTCTGAGGCAGGTGAATCACCATGAGTTTTAAGACCAGCCGAAACTACATAGTGAGATCTTGTCGCTAAATAAATAAATAATCTTTATTATTATTTTTTTAATGTATTTAGTACAGGGTCTACAGGGTCTCATTACACAGATCAGACTCATAGTGATCCTTCTGTTTTCAACTTTCCAGGCCCTGGGATTACAGGTGCACACCACCACACCACCACGCCCAGTCTCAGTCATCTTCAGCTTGCCCCAGGGGAGGAGCCAACCTGGCACACTAGGACCCTGCATCTGCCTAAGCAGGTGCTTAAATCAGCTGAGCTATATGGCCAGCCCCTTATAATCTTAAAAAGTAAAATGGTGCTTTAAAATGAGTAATTTATCTGGACATGGTGGTACACATCTGTAATCTAAGCACTTGGGAGGCTGAGGCAAGAGAACCTCTGAGTTCAAGGCCAGCCTTCACTACATAGCAAGATCCTGTCTCAGAAAAAAGAAAACAAAAAACAAAAACAAAAACAAAAAAGAAAGAAAATGAAAGGTACTCTAGTAAGTATATTCCTATTATCTTTTTTTTCTCTATTATCTTTAGAGTATGCATCCAGCAGGCTGTGTCAGAATGCATGTCATTTACATGTATTTGAAGTTGAGATGTGCATCTTTGAAACTGAGATATGTTGCCCACTAGTATTGCTACTTCTCTGAGAATGGAGGAAGTGTAATTTATAGGTAAAAAGGAAAGGTCTAGAGTTTACAGGCTTATTGTGTCTTTAAGATATCTAGGAATTTTTTTAAAAACTATTTATTTATTTATTTATTTATTTATTTATGTTATGTTATGGCTGGCTCAGCCTGCCCTGGGGGTGGGGCTGGTGCAGCATGTGGTGCCAGGGAGCAAACTGCGGTCTCTGGTTGCTTAAGCTTGCCCAAGCAGGTGCTTTAGACTGCTGAACTATTTCACGGGCCCTGTCTGGAATCTTGTCATTAACGGGTTATGCCTACTTCCCTTGGCCACATTCTAATCTCCTATCTTATTGTCTCACCATATAATTTAGCCTGGCCTTGAATTTATTCTGTAGCCCAAGCTGGCCTCAAATCCTCCTGCTTCATCCTCCCAAGTGCTGGGATTATTTGATTACTGAACAAATTGACCCTCAAATTGGGGGATTTTATTTTCCTACAGGTGTTAGCTCCTTGAAAAACTGGCTCATGGTCATATCATCTCTGTCCCCATTTCTACACAAGCTCTCCTGTGTCCAGATTTCTTTTTCGCTTAGACAGGTATAAGCCCCTGGATTTTAGGGTCATCCTAACTCAGAATGGTTTTGTCTCAAAAAAAAAATTTTTTTTTTGAGACAGGGTCCCCTTTTGTAGTTCAGTCTGGCCTTGAACGTTCAGCAATCCTCCTGTCTCAGCCTTCCAAGTGCTGAGATTGCAGGCGTGTGCCACCATGTGTGGTTTATCTCAAAATTCTTGCCTTAATTATATTTGCAGATTTTTATTCAAAGTAAGATCACACCTGAGGTTTCAAGTGAATACCTTTTTTTGGTACTAGGGTTAGAACCAGGGACTTTGTACTGAAGTGTATCTCCAGCTTTTTTCTTTCTTTCTTTTTGTACCTCTGCTTTTTAAAATTTGTATTTTGAGACACAAAGACTTAACTGAATTGCTAAATTGCCAGACTGGCCTGGCCTTCAAATTGCTTCAGTCCTCCTGTCTCAATCTCCCAGAGTAAGTCATCACTCAAACAGCCCACTGGTTAGATTTAGAAGTAGGTCAACTAGCCTGAGGAAACTAGCTAATGGGTGCTGGATTATCTAGCAACATACTTTCCTTTTTGGGGTTTTGGTGGGTTGTAGTCATGTCTTTATTAGCAGACCTTGGGCTGGTTAGGGCATGGATTTTATACCTCTAAGATCAACAGAGGACACCTGAAAATTTGAGCTTTGTGTTCCTTTGTTTTTTTTCTAACAAAATATTAGAATCACATTTAGAGCTGGGTATAGTGAACCATACCTATAATCCCAGCACTGGGTAGGCTGAGGCAAGAGGATCCTTGAGAGTTCAGGACAAGCCTGTGCTACATAGTGAGACCTTGGCTTAAAAAAAAAAAACAAAAAACGTGGAGGCTTTTTAATTTTTTTTTTCCAGACCATTTGAACTCACTATGTAGTATAGGCTGGCCTGGGAAGGAAAGCCTTTTCTTACGCTTTGCACTGACTGAGGCCCCTCTAGTTCTGCTGCCCACCTCCAAAATGGATTTCCACCTCTCTGACCACAGAGAATGCCGCTGCCTAGAAAATACTGCCTTTGCAGACACTTCAAGGGCAGAGATAGTGTCAGTCTGTGGAAAACCACCAGACTGGACAATCCTTAGCTCCCAGTATACTGTGGCCTGCACCAGGCTGGCTGGAGCCCTACTCTACCACCCCTTTACCCAAGCTGAGAGGCTGCCAATGGCAGAGGCAGGACCCAACCTGACCCTGATCTAGGGCTCTGGTTGGCTCTCCTGATTCCCTTCCTACTGGAGCCCCACCAGGCTCAGGCCAGGGAAGGGTCTGGGAACAGTGAGACCCAGAAAGCCCCATAGAGCAACCAGATTCCTCCCCCTTCCCCACCCTCTGCCCCTCACTGCCATGGATCCACTGGACCTTGCACCCACTCCCATCTGTTTGCTCCACCAACCTGTCATTCTGTCCACTGATCTTCCCTGGGAACCCTTTTGAAGGTGTTTGAACCCAGCCTTGGATCTCAGAACCTATTGCTGGGAATAGACATTTGGGCCTCATAGCTTAACCACTAGTAATTAAAGCATATACTGAATTTGTCTGCCCTTGAGCAAGCCTGTGCAAGGCTAGGTAGGCTCTGGGCAAGTCCTTGCCGTTCTGACCAGCCTTCTATGGTAATACTTTTTAAAATGTTGTTAGTTATTTGAAACAGTATCTCACCATGTATGTAATTCAGATTGCCTGGAACTCATGGAGATCATCCTGCTTCCACCTCCTGAGTATTGGGATCACAGGTGTGTGCCACAATGCCTAGCTGAGGGGCCATCTTTTATATGGGTCTGCCCTCAAAAACTCACATACTCCCCACACCAGGCCTTGCACTGGCTCCATGCTCTTCCCTACTATTACCTTATAGCCCTTTTCTTCCCAAACCCTTGGGTGGATGTCCCTCAGGAAGCATGCATTCTGTTCTGGCTCACCCTGTCCTGCTTCCCCCACATGTGCATGAGCAGCTTGCTCAAGGCCACCAGAGGAGGCCAGGGCAGGCTATAAACAGACCACCTTGGCCTTAAAGGAACACTTCTCTAGTGCTAATGGGGGAGGGACAGGCACTGTGGAGCAGAAAGGGCGCAGCTGGCAAAGTCATTGTGGCCAAGAAAGGGCTTTTCCTAAGGCACATGCTTAGGCCTGGACTCCAGGACATATGCAACCACTCTGCCCTCTCAGGGCCACAGCTAACAGGCTGGGGAGACAGCTCAGTGGAGGATGCCTTGGTTGTCGCCTTAAAAGAACAGACCCTAAGCCTGATTCTTGGTCTTCAGGTATATTTGTTTTGGTTTTTTATTTTTGTACCAGAAATCGAACTCAGGACCTCATCCTTGCCAGACAGGTTTGTGGGCTATCTCCCCAGCCTGACCCCCAAGCCTGATTCTTGTGGCTCGAAGAATCCAACAGCTAAACTCACCTGCTACCGCTGCAGAAAGCAGTCCTTCCCTAGGTGGGACTGTGATAAGAACCTTCAAGACAAGAGGCCCCTTGAGCCATACCCTGATTGAGAAGATGACCACTGGAAGTTGGACTGCACCCAGAGGCTGAGGTCCCAGGGATCAGACCCATTTTACCAGCTGGTCCAGCAGGAGTAAGGGGCCCCAGGGTGTGCTCTGCCTTCTCCCTCCAGCCAGACTGTCATCTCCAAGGAGCAGAGACCTGGGTAATCATGGCTACAGAAAGAAAAGAAACCAGTACATTGCTGGACACTGGCACATGTCTTTCAGTCCTTCTTTTCAACCCTGGCCTTCTAGCTGTCATGCTTGAATAAATGTTACTGGAGAGAAGTTAATTTGCTATTTTTTTCCTATAGAAAATATTTTACTGATAGTTGAAAACAAAATAAAAAATATATAATGTTCCTTTTAATTTGCTATTTCTTTTTTTTAACTTTATGTCATGCCTGGCTCAGCCTGCCCTGGGGGTAGGGCTGGCACAGCATGTGGTGCCAGGTATGGAACCCCGGTCCCTGTGGTTGCCTAAGTAAGCTTGCTTAAGTAGGCACTTTAGGCCGCTGAACTATCTCACTGGCCCCTACATGTTCTTTCTAATTATGCCTGTTATATCAGGACTGATTTATTCTCATCTTTTGTACTGATTCCTTCTAGGGTCCAGCCCTGTCTGACTGCCTACTATATAGTTCTACCTACTTTAGTTGTGTATAATACAAAATCTACTTATACATTGTAACACCC
Source organism: Capromys pilorides (assembly GCA_004027915.1). Lineage (NCBI taxonomy): Eukaryota > Metazoa > Chordata > Mammalia > Rodentia > Capromyidae > Capromys > Capromys pilorides. The sequence goes on from PVKN010004826.1 coordinate 22,910, forward strand.
CTTGCAACACTCCTATCTTGGCAGTTCAAAACACAAAGGAAAGCAGAGGTTGACTTGGGACCTTAGGTTGGTAAATGAGGCAGTCATGCCTATTCACCCTATCCCATATAATTTCCTTTCTTAGATCCTGGACAATTGGTTTTCAGTGTTGAACTTAAAAATGCCTTCTTTTGTATTCTTTATTCTTTTTTAATCATTTATTTACTTGTTTGGTCAGGGTCTCATTATACAACTCAGACCAGTGATCCTCCCGTTTCAGTCTCCCAAGCACTGGGATTATAGGCATGTGCCACCACGCCCAATTTCAGTGGCTGGTCCAGCATATCTGGAACAGGCTGCCCAGCACAGCATGCAGTACCAGGAATCAAACCTGCATCCTTGTGCTTGCCAAGTAGGCAGACTGCTGAGCTATCTTCCTAGCCCCTCTTTTGTATTCCTTTACATAGAGATTCCCCATTTATTTTTGCCTTTGAAAAGGCTCATGAGTAGGCCTTTCAATTTAACTTGGACTGTCCTTCCTCTAGGATTCGGAGATAGTCCTTACCATCTTTTTTTTTTTTTTTGTCTTTTTCAGATAGGGTCTCACTATATAGTTCAGGCTGCACTTGAACTCACTTTGTAGCCCACGCTGGCTTCAAATTCAGTGGTCCTCCCCAAATTACTGGGATTACAGGTATGTGCCACCACACCTGGCCTCATAGTCTCGTCAGTCTTTTTTTGGCCCATGTATCCCTGTCTTTGGCTTTGCCTCCTCCATAAAACTATATGCTTACCAAAGACAAGAATGTCTGTCATCCATTGAGGGCCTTCAGATAGATCCACTGTGGTATATTTCTGACTGCAGATAACTACAACCCTCTCACCTGGAAGTAGCAAGATAGGTCTTTGCCCCTTGCTCCCTCAGTGCAGTTAGAGGTGCCTCTTCAGAAGGGGGAATATCATAGATAGCTAAATTAGGTAGAGGGGCTAGGGAGATAGCTCAGTAGAATAAACATTTGTCTGGCAAGCACAAGGGCCTGAGTTCAATCCCTCAGCTCCACAAAAAAAAAAAAAAAAAGAGGTAGAAATACCACAGGCAGTCAGACTGGGCTAGGCCATTGAGGGAGTTAGTGCAGAAAGTGTCAAAACTGTGGCTGGAGGTGCGTCTGAAAATTAAAGTCACAACTGCCAGGTTTACATATTTCCCTAAGGGATGAGCAAATGGTAGTTTGACATTATTGGTACCATCCTTTTGAGATTTCCGGTATAAATAAATCATTATCTCTTTAGGGGTAGGCCATCTTCTCCCACCCATTAAGACTAAGACTTTTTTTTTTTTGTCTTTGAGACAGGGTCTCACTATATAGTTCAGGCTGGCCTTGAACTCACTTTTGTAGCCTGAGCTGGTCTCAAACTCACATTAATCCTCCTGCCTCAGCCTCCCAAGTGCGAGGATTACAGATGTGCACCACCACACCCAGCTAAGATTAAGACTGTTAAAACTGGCTGGGAGCCGGGTGTGGTGGCACATGCCTGTAATCCCCGCGCTTGGGAGGCTGAGGCAGGAGGATCAGTGTGAGTTGGAGACCAGCCTAGACTACAAAAGTGAGCTCAAGGTCAGCCTGAACTGCATAGGGAGGCCCTGTCTCAAGAAGACAAAAAAAAGACTGGCTGGGGATGTAGTTCAGTTATAGAGTTCTTCCCATACATACACAATGCCCTATGTTTGATCCCTAGCAAAACACGTGCGCGCACACACACACACATACACACACACACACACACACACACACACACACGAGACCAAAGAAGACACTAAGGCTGTAGATTATTGACCAATGAGGTCATTCATGTACACTTGGTACATGACTTGCTTCTTCACTGGATCAATATTAACTAAGCCACCTGTAACCTTTTTTTTTTTTTTTGTCTTTTTAAGACAGGGTCTTGCTATACCGTTCAGCTGGCCTTGAGCTCACTTTGTAGCACAGGCTGGTCAAACTTGTAATGATCCTTCTGCCTCAGCCTCCCAAGTACTGAAATTACTGGCATGCAACTTGTAATCGTATTGGTTTAGCATAATTTTGTCCCATGTTGTACCCCTTCGTGATTTTGCTCTATAAAACCTCTGTAAAATGGAGTCTACAGCAACCCACTCCGGGTCTGTCTTAGGAGTTGTCTTTCCCTCATGAAGCTTCCTGCTCAACCTCTGTTCCTCTGAATTCATTCTTCAGTTTGGGGAACATGAACTGAGCGTATCTGAGGTCTAGCAGACTGGAAGTTACATTTACTTCTATATCATAGGAATCCTTAGGGGCTGGAGATGGACGAGAGCCCTAGGTGCTCCTGGAATAGAAGCTTCCCTGGGGCCACACAGTACAGCGAATTGGCCTGGGAAGAGAGAGGAGCTGGCAGATGGGGTCTCCCAATACTAATTTACCCAGAAGCTCCTAACCTCTTCCCTATGGTACACCTTGCTTGTCTGGAGATTTAAACAAGAGGTCCTGTACCTACTCCTGACTGGATGTTGATCCCAGTCTAGCCACGGCCTCTACTCAGTGCTGCAGACAGAAGCTTCTTACAAACCCTTAATCCCAGCACTCAGGAGACTGAGGCAGGAGGCTGAGAGTCTGAAGCCAGCCTGGGCTACATAGTGACATGTCCTCTCAAAAAACAAATCAAAAATTCAAGGGGAATTTTTTCTTGCTTCCAACTTTGCACAGAGCACCTCCACACACACAGATTCCCTTTATTACATACAGACACCCCCAAGCACAGAGACTGCCCTCCCCAGTACAGAGACTTCCCAGCACAAAGATCCCTCAGCAAAGACACCCTCAGTATAGAAACTCCTCTGCACAGAAGAAACCCTTAGGCTCCGCACCCAGAAAAGAGCCCCTCAGGACCTGGTGAGGCTTCCTTCATTTGGCAAAGAGGAGGTCCCGGGACTCAAGGACCCCGCCTGGATACTTTACGCATCCGGAGGCTGCAAGGTCAGCGTCTTCCCCTGTCTAACCGTGCACTACCCGCCAACTATCCCACCTGGGTCAGCACCGCACAGTGTCTCATCGGAGCTCTAGCTCCTCAAGAGCGCTTTCCCTTTAAGAGAAGGGGGCGTATGAGAACCGCCCGCCCCTGCTCCGCCCCTGTCACTGTACTTAAAGGGGCCGCGTTCCCCCGGGTTGCTGAGTGCTAGCCAGAAGAGTGGGAGGGTTAGTAAGTGGTGCCGGCCGGCCCAGGGTGCGGGCCGGCGCACGATGTACACCATCACAAAAGGGCCCAGCAAACTGGTCTCCCAGCGCCGCACAGGTGCGCCGGGGTGGACACGAGCGCGGACGGGACGCGGGGCGGGGGCGGAGGCCAGCAGCACTGACGCTTCCTCTCACGCGCTCGCAGGTGCCACGCAGCAGCAAGTGGAGACCAGGCTCGGTGAGCTCCTGAAATGCCGGCAGCCCGCGCCACCGACTTCCCCACCCCCGCGAGTTCAGCCCTCCATGCCGCGGCCTGGCCCCTGGCCCCTGACGAGGTGAGCGTGGGCCGGCCGGGGTGACCTTGGGGAGGGGGCGGGGCGCGCTTCTGTCCCACCTGGCCGTAGGCGCTGGTCCCGGTGCGTGCAGACCTTGATGGCCACGTGGGGCCCAGCGGGCTCAAGGCGACCTCGGGATGCACGCTTGGACCCATTAGGGGCGACCAAGGTCAAGATTTGAAGAGGTCAGCCCAGGGCTGGTCTTCAAGGGCTCTCACTGTGTCTCTGAAAGAGAACTGTGCGTGTTTCCCCAGGGCCCTAGTAGGCCCAGTCCCTCCTGCCCTTCACCCTAGAGGCTCTGGGGCAGCCCCTCCTGCCAGCAGCCTTTTACTATCCCTTGCCAGTCTTGCCAGCCATATGCCCAGTGCCCTGGGGAGACTCAGTCCTGGCTACTTTGGCCTGCAAGGGCTATGATTTGGAGGTCACCGCCCCTGCCCCCATCCCCCCCCCAACCTTTACTTCTTTGGCTCAATGTGGTTTCCCTGGCACTGTGAACTTCGCCCCTACCCCTTGCTGACCTGAGGGCTCCTGGCCTAGGCCCCAGATGGTGGGGTTGATGCATTGGTGTGGGAACCAACGGGCTTGGGTGAGGCATGTGAAACACACCAGAGAGGAGAACACAGCTGAGGATGGAACTTTCCCAGTTGAAGACAGACAACCCCCACAGTGGACCCAGGTGTTCAGGGCCATCATGGCTGGGTGCTGGCTCTCAAGGTTTTCTGGCAGTGTCCCTGAAGAAGCTGGCCACCTTCTACCTGCCCCTGCTCATCTGAGCACCTTAAGAGGGGGATTGGAAACAGGTACGGAGTAGGGGAATCTTGGGGCACATTGACACCTGAGTTCAGTTTTAGGAAGTATTCTTAGAAGGGCATGTGTCCCGGGGAGTGAGGGGACTCTTAGGAGTCTTAGCTAACATTAGCCTCCCAGTGAAGGCAAACCTTTTAGAGCTTTTGGTGATATAGCCCAGTGTAGTACATGTGCCATAGGTTCGCATTGTGGCCAGTGCCCACAATGTTCCCCTGCCTTCTCAGGAAGGAAGCTCTGAGCCATGTTATCATTCAAGCAGGGAGCTCCAGGCTGGGACATTTCGATAAACTACCTATTTCTTACAAGGGGAAACACTTTTCCTCTCCAGGTTCCCACTGCTGGGAATGCAAAGGCAGGTCTGCAGCAAAGTTGGAGGTGGAGTCAATGAGAGGAAAACAACTCTCTCCAGAACCCTAAGTGGGCAAGAGCTTCAAGGGATGCTCCCAACCCCACTGGCTATTCCCCCTAGACTTCTCAAAGGCCTGGTTCAGATTCCTGAGATCCTCCCATCAGCTGGGCACACAGTCATGTTGGATTGAGCTATGGCTAGGGCAGGTTGTGTGGCAACTGGATCTCATGTGTCATCCCCCCAGCCCTCAGAGGTCACTTTCTAGTACCATTTCTTTTCTTTTGCATAGCATTTTTCACTACTTACTATCCCTCTTTCTGACCAGCTATGGGAGAATCAAGTATGGGGTCATTGCTTGTCTTCCTACTAGTGCATAATAGAGCTCCTTTATCTATCTATCTATCTATCTATCTATCTATCTATCTATCTATCTATCTATCTATCTATCTTTTTGAGACAGGGCCCCACTATGCAGTTCAGGCTGGCGTTGAACTCACTTTGTAGTCCGGGCTGGTCTCAAACTCTCAATGATCCTCCTGCCTCAGCCTTCTGAGTGCTGGGATTAACAGGCATGCACTATCATGCCTGCTAATCCCTAAATTTCTCAACTAGTTAGATGTACCACCTACTTTGGCTGGTCATAGGTCTGGGTTCTGCCCACAGTGTTGAATAAGCCAGCTAGGTCTGCACTTACAGATTCTTTCTTCTAATAAGAGATAGACTGAAGAGATAAAATGGGACCATGTTGTCACCTGTACTTAGGGGCAGACGGGAGTGTGCCGGGACCATCAGAGGGGGCGACAATGGGATGAGGCTTGCAGAGCAAGAAGGAACAGAGTGAGGCAGGCAGGGATCCGTTCAGGAGGATGGCAAAGGGGCTGGTGCTGAGTCAGGGATGTGGATTTGGGGTCAGAACTACTACTGAGATCAGCTGCTGCTTTTGTCATTGTGTGACACAAGTGGGTCACTTCCTCCCAGTCTGGGTTTCTGGGCTGAAAAATGGGCATCTTATCTCCTGTGAGGATGCTAGAGGGGTTAAATGAAAGTTCTCTAGGTGGCAGCTTGCCTGTGGGCAGCCTCCCCAGAACATACACAGTTGGCTGGACTCCACAGGTGCACGCTGGGGCTGCTGCCCTTTTCCCTACACAACCTTCCTCTGGCCTTACATAACTACAGGGGTGGGGCAGGCTTCCTGCGTGCCCTGTGGGGGGAGGGGGAATCCCTGCCTCAGGGCCACCACCTTGATTTCATGTAATTCACAGCCACTGGCTATAATTTGCTTAGTTTTATTTGGTTGAGCCAAGGTCTCACTATGTAGTTAATGAGATAAGCTGGCCTTGAATATCGTAGCCCATGCTGGTCTTCAGTTCACAGTGATCCTCTTGCCTCAGCCTCAGCCTCCTTAATACTAGAATTTCAGATATGTGCCCAAGTCTGGCAATTTTCTTTTCTTTTTTTTGTCTTTTTGAGACAGGGTCTTGCTATGCAATTCAGGCTGGCCTTGAGCTTGCTTTTGTAGCCCAAGGTGGTCTCGAACTTGCACTGATTCTCTGCCTCAGTCTCCCAAGTGCTGGGACTATAGGTGTGCGCCACCCCAGCCCGGCTGGCAATTACTGATTTTTTTAAAAAATTGGTGTCTACTCTTCAAGCTTTCCTGGAGTTTGAAGTGTTTTGTTTTTTGACGGAACGGGAGTTCAAACTCACAACCTTGTACTTGCCAGGCAGGCATTTGTGCCACGGAGCTATCTTCCTGGCCCCTTGAAGTTCTTTTAGTGTAGGGTGGTTGCAGGCACTAGGAGATTCCTAAATTGAGGATAACTCATTATGTCCTAGGGCTTATGGGGAAACTCAGGGAGTGAGCAGGTTGGGGAATAGCCTGTGCCCCCTTCCTGGTTTCCCCTGGCACATCTTAAGATTCTCTGTGGCCAGTAGACCCTGCCAGTGCTGGGGCTGGCAGGACCCTCCGCCCCTCAAGACCCTCCTCTTTATTTTAGTGCCCCTCTCATCTGAGGAGGAACCCAGAGCGGCGTTGGGGTACCTGAGCCCAAGAAATCAAGCAGGCCGGCCGGGACTGCGAGTGCCTGGCGGAGTGGCAGGCGCAGCCCAGGACTCCGGCTCCCACCTCCTGCTGTAGGTTCGGCCCCATTCCTTCCACGGCCCCACCTTAGGCTTCTTGAGTGCAGGATTTGGCTAACTGCTGCCAATCCTGGACAGCCCATCCCTGTCCTATGCCTTTCTAGCTGGCACAGATCCATTGGCCCCTCTGGATGTCTAGTGCAGTGCCATGGGGGAGGGGATATCTTTATTGCTTTTTGTCTCAGGCCTATGGGGAGTGGGGCCAGGGTTGTGGTCATACTGTCCCCACCAAGGATTACCACTGCCTCTCAGTGTTCATCCCCCTGGGGCCTGGGCTAGCTGGAAAGAGGGAAGGGCAAAAAAGGACATCCTGTTGTTTTGTCTGTTCTTTTATCCTGGGGGTGTCAATTTTGTGGAGAAGCATCTACAGAAGATGGGAAAACTGGTCTAGTAGGTGGAGTTAGGCAAGAGATCTGGTCTGGCTGAGGTCATAATTTGTGGTTCTGGAGGATGAGGGGTAGTGGGGAAGGGCACTGAGTCTAACCTTACCAGAGGTCTGGGACACAGCTAGAGCCCTGCCTACAGTCTTACTTTCCTCTGGAGAGGGCTGCAGGTATGAGCTGAGCCTCTTAGGACTTGGGTCTGCAGGAGAGAGAGCCTTTGGCTGTGGCTCATGTAGATACTCTTATGATTGAGAAAGAGGTACCCAAGCTGGGCCTGGTCTGAAGCAATGGGCTGTACTTCCAGGAAACGAGTCTGGTAGCACCTTGGCCTGGATAGGTATCCACCATGTCTGTATCCTCCCCCTTCCACAGTCAAGGGCCAAGGCTTGTGTTCAATCGAGTGAATGGCCGGCGGCCCCTTGCCACATCCCCATCCCTCGAGGGGACCCAGGAGACCTACACACTGGCCCACGAAGAGAACGTCCGCTTTGTGTCCGAAGGTAGTGAGGGGCCAGATGGTGCTGTGCAGGCTGCTAGGTGGACTAGGGTGGCTCCCGAGTCCTCCTTTCCACTGCATCCTGCTTCCCCAGCTTTCTGTCCATTTGTCCTATGGCCAACAAACAGGCTGTTTACTCCCACTGTTGGGCTGGAGTCCAGGGTGGCCGCCAGGCCCTTGGGTGGGAAGGGTGCCAAGGGCCTGGCTCAGCCTGACCACTGTTCCCCTACAGCCTGGCAGCAGGTGGAGCAACAGTTGGATGGCGGCCCAGCCGATGAGAGTGGGCCAAAGCCTGTGCAGTATGTGGAGAGGACCCCTGATCCCCGGCTGCAGAGTGAGCCCCCAACCCCAATTCTCTCAGGAACTTCCCCAAGATCCTTTAACTCCAGAATCTTTTCCCACATTCTTATCTTTTCACTGTCTCTGAACTGGGTGGACCCTGCCAGGTTTTAGCCCTAGGGAGCTGGGGAGGAGACTTGATGAGCCAACCACCTTCTTCCCAGTGCTTGCTATGCTTGGACTGTGGGTGAGGGGCCCGTGGTCAGCTTGAGACTCCAACTAGTCTGGAAGGTGGTATCACTGCCCAGCCTTTTGCTTTTTACCCTCAGATTTTGTGCCCATCGACCTGGATGAGTGGTGGGCACAGCAGTTCCTGGCTAGAATTACCAACTGTTCATAGTGGCTGCCTAAGAATGAATGCTGCCATGGAGGACCATTTGCTAGAAGAGGACTATGGTTCCCTATCTACCATGTGGCCTGGCTGGGTGCCAGCCATACCTGAAGTGCCAGCATTTGGACTTTTTCACCTGTTGTTCCCTTTGAATCAGCTGTTTCAAGCTGCCATGGGCCAGAGGCCAAACCTGTGTGACCTCAATCCTGTACCCAGGGACCAGACCCTGGGATTAGCAGCCCCTGGGGCTGGCAGGGAAGAGCTCCAGGCTAATAAAGTTGAGAAACTGCCTTCTTGGAGTGCCCTTGCTTTGGATGGTATACAAAGTTGTGTGGGTTCTTTTATCCAATCCCTAGCCCTAAACTCCAGGCCCTCCCCAACCCACCTTGTAGCTGCATCCTCTCTGGTATTCGTGTGCCAGCAAGAGCTATAGCTCTGCCTACTTCTGTCCTTTGACTTATTCAGCTGTCTACTTGAGGGAGGTGTGAGACGCTGACTCTCCCTTTCCTGTTGGCATCAGTGTGCCAAAGCCAGGCAGGCCTTCAGGCCTACAGATGTTAATGAACTGGCTCTGGACAGGTATTCTAGACCCCAGGACAGGGAGCTGGTATTAAAATGCCAGTTCCAGAGCCAGGAAGATAGCTCAGCGGCATGAGCACCTACCTGGCAAGTGCAAGGTCACAAGTTTGGTCCCTGGTATTGTAAATAATAAAGTAATTAAAATAAAATAATAAAATGCCAGTTCTGAGAAAAAAAAAAAAAAAAGTTTTGGGCTGGGGATAAGTCCAGTGGTTCAGGCGCCTTCCTGGCAAGTGCATCCCTAATTTGATCCCTGGTACCACAAAATAGCCAGTTCTGCCAGGCATGGTGGTGCAAACCTGTAGTTCCAGCACTCCTGAGGCAGGAGGATCAGTGCAAGTTCAA